>OX359191.1:6788129-7048129 GCA_947172415.1 Chondrosia reniformis
CGTCTATACAGAGAATATCCTACAATATAGAAAAATCCTTTTTGGAGCTACACTTACTTTAAAAACATTAATTTAGCAAATTGTATCAATACATTATTCTTGAGTTAGGAATTAGACTTATAGTACAGCCGGGCCTAGTTAAAATATCGATCATATAGACATTTATAGACTATAGTACAGGCGATAAATATCGGACCGCGTACTATCTCTAGTTTTCTGTATCATGAAAAGTCGCTCTCCTCCCTCCACCAAGACACATATTGACTGTTATCCATTTGCCACAGTTTTGAGATGTATTGGAAATACTGCGTATGTGTGTAAAATTGCTTGGAACGATTCGCTGGTCTGGAATTAGAGTGGAATAAATTGACGATTTCTCGAAAATAATTGGGATCAGAAAAGTCGTTCTCCTCGGCCCGTCAAGACACTTACAGGATTTTTGCGCTTTCCCCAGTTTTCAGATGATCCACAAATACTGCCTATGTCTTTAAATTTGCTTGGAACAATTCACTGATCTGGAAATAACGAGAAATGTATAAAAAAAGCCCCAACCACAACCGTTTTCTTTGGACAAAACTTCATATAAATAGAAGCGAAAAACCTTATATAGTAGGCCTACCTGGACACATCTCTATGGTGGTTGCGGTTCCCATAGAGGTTGGTAGCGCTTAGACTCTGAAGCTGTCTCCTAATCGGTTGGTGCCATAGAGACGTGCTCACCAATAATCCGGATTTCGGGGGGGTTCCACGTAATGTGGGATTGGCATCTGATATCTTAGGATTCATATGAGTCGGCCATATCGAGAAGAGCTGGTTCTTCTCACGCAAGTGACACCCAATGCTCAACTCGGCAGTAATTTGCTTCGGCAGATTCGATAAGTTGAACGTTACCAACGATCCCGGCCTATGAGCGTCGTGGATGGTAGCGTTCGGTATGGTCCAACTTTTTTTCTTTGGAGTTTCGTTGGCTGTCGATTGGCGAAATTTCACTTTAACGAGATCCATATTTTATATATGGATAGAAAGTGCTTCAATAACAATCAATTACTACACAGTGCATTTCCAGTGTATAATAAATTTTAGAAAGTATTCTAGATTTTCGGATATAGTATCGAATTTTGTCTTTATATACACTTTATACACCTTCTAACGGTCAGCCATATATGGTATTACGCAATTTTCTAACAATACAGTACATTAACTAGAGTTCTGTAACTCTAAAGATATGAAGTTGTGACTCGGTGTCAGCATTCACAGACACATATAGAGCATGTCCAATAAGATTTTGAAATTTTGATGGAACTTAAAATTTGCCCTATTTCTCACCATACATTAACTTTGTATACCAGAATTTAATGTACATTGAGGGTTGTATATAACTCTATCAAATGGAAAGATATGAAGCTGTAACTTTGTGTCAGCATTCACAGACATCTATAGAGTATGTCTAATGAGTTTTTGAAATTTTGATTGAACTTAAAATTTGCCCTATCTCTCACCATACATTAACTTTGTATATCAGAATTTAAGGTACATTGAGGGTTGTATATAACTCTATCAAATGGAAAGATATGAAGCTGTAACTTTGTGTCAGCATTCACAGACATCTATAGAGTATGTCTAATGAGTTTTTGAAATTTTGATTGAACTTAAAATTTGCCCCATCTCTCACCATACATTAACTTTGTATACCAGAATTTAATGTACATTGAGGGTTGTATATAACTCTATCAAATGGAAAGATATGAAGCTGTAACTTTGTGTCAGCATTCACAGACATCTATAGAGTATGTCTAATGAGTTTTTGAAATTTTGATTGAACTTAAAATTTGCCCCATCTCTCACCATACATTAACTTTGTATACCAGAATTTAATGTACATTGAGGGTTGTATATAACTCTATCAAATGGAAAGATATGAAGCTGTAACTTTGTGTCAGCATTCACAGACATCTATAGAGTATGTCCAATGAGTTTTTGAAATTTTGATGGAACTTAAAATTTGCCCTATTTCTCACCATACATTAACTGTGTACGTATACCAGAATTTAATGTACATTGAGGGTTGTAACTCAATCAAATGGAAAGATATGAAGCTGTAACTTTGTGTCAGCATTCACAGACATCTATAGAGTATGTCTAATGAGTTTTTGAAATTTTGATTGAACTTAAAATTTGCCCCATCTCTCACCATACATTAACTTTGTATACCAGAATTTAATGTACATTGAGGGTTGTATATAACTCTATCAAATGGAAAGATATGAAGCTGTAACTTTGTGTCAGCATTCACAGACATCTATAGAGTATGTCCAATGAGTTTTTGAAATTTTGATGGAACTTAAAATTTGCCCTATTTCTCACCATACATTAACTGTGTACGTATACCAGAATTTAATGTACATTGAGGGTTGTAACTCAATCAAATGGAAAGATATGAAGCTGTAACTTTGTGTCAGCATTCACAGACATCTATAGAGCATGTCCAATGAGTTTTTGAAATTTTGATGGAACTTAAAATTTGCCCTATTTCTCACCATACGTACATTAACTGTGTACGTATACCAGAATTTAATATACATTGAGGGTTGTAACTCAATCAAATGGAAAGATATGAAGCTGTACCTTTGTGTCAGCATTCACAGACATCTATAGAGCATGTCAAATGAGTTTTTGAAATTTTGATGGAACTTAAAATTTGCCCTATTTCTCACCACACATTAACTGTGTACGTATACCAGAATTTAATGCCATTGAGGGTTGGATATAACTCTATCAAATAGAAAGATATGAAGCTGTAACATTGTGTTAGCATTTACAGACCCATATAAAGGAGTTTTTCAAATTTTGATGGAACTTAAAACTTGCCCTATTCTCACCATACATTAACTGTGTACGTATACCAGAATTTAATATACATTGAGGGTTGTAACTCTATCAAATGGAAAGATATGAAGTTGTACCTTTGTGTCAGGATTCACAGATACATATAGAGTATGTCCAATGAGTTTTTGAAATTTTGATGGAACTTAAAATTTGCCCTATTTCTCACCATACATTAACTGTGTACGTATACCAGAATTTAATGCCATTGAGGGTTGGATATAACTCTATCAAATAGAAAGATATGAAGCTGTAACATTGTGTAAGCATTTACAGACCCATATAAAGGAGTTTTTCAAATTTTGATGGAACTTAAAACTTGCCCTATTCTCACCATACATTAACTGTGTACGTATACCAGAATTTAATATATATTGAGGGTTGTAACTCTATCAAATGGAAAGATATGAAGTTGTACCTTTGTGTCAGGATTCACAGATACATATAGAGTATGTCCAATGAGTTTTTGAAATTTTGATTGAACTTAAAATTTACCCCATCTCTCACCATACATTAACTTTGTATACCAGAATTTAATGTACATTGAGGGTTGTATATAACTCTATCAAATGGAAAGATATGAAGCTGTAACTTTGTGTCAGCATTCACAGACATCTATAGAGTATGTCCAATGAGTTTTTGAAATTTTGATGGAACTTAAAATTTGCCCTATTTCTCACCATACATTAACTGTGTACGTATACCAGAATTTAATGTACATTGAGGGTTGTAACTCAATCAAATGGAAAGATATGAAGTTGTACCTTTGTGTCAGCATTCACAGATACATATAGAGTATGTCCAATGAGTTTTTGAAATTTTGATGGAACTTAAAATTTGCCCCATTTCTCACCATACATTAACTGTGTACGTATACCAGAATTTAATATACATTGAGGGTTGTATATAACTCTATCAATTGGAAAGATATGAAGCTGTAACTTTGTGTCAGCATTCACAGATACATATAGAGTATGTCCAATGAGTTTTTGAAATTTTGATGGAACTTAAAATTTGCCATATCTCTCACCATACATTAACTTTGTATACCAGAATTTAATGTTCATTGAGGGTTGTAACTCAATCAAATGGAAAGATATGAAGCTGTAACTTTGTGTCAGCATTCACAGACATTTATAGAGTATGTCCAATGAGTTTTTGAAATTTTGATGGAACTTAAAATTTGCCCTATTTCTCACCATACATTAACTGTGTACGTATACCAGAATTTAATATACATTGAGGGTTGTAACTCAATCAAATGGAAAGATATGAAGTTGTACCTTTGTGTCAGGATTAACAGATACATATAGAGTATGTCCAATGAGTTTTTAAAATTTTGATGGAACTTAAAATTTGCCATATCTCTCACCATACATTACTTTTGTATACCAGAATTTAATGTTCATTGAGGATTGTAACTCAATCAAATGGAAAGATATGAAGCTGTAACTTTGTGTCAGCATTCACAGACATTTATAGAGTATGTCCAATGAGTTTTTGAAATTTTGATGGAACTTAAAATTTACCCTATTTCTCACCATACATTAACTGTGTACGTATACCAGAATTTAATATACATTGAGGGTTGTAACTCAATCAAATGGAAAGATATGAAGTTGTACCTTTGTGTCAGCATTCACAGATACATATAGAGTATGTCCAATGAGTTTTTGAAATTTTGATGGAACTTAAAATTTGCCTTATTTCTCACCATACGTACATTAACTGTGTATATACGTATACCAGAATTTAATGTACATTGAGGGTTGTATATAACTCTATCAAATGGAAAGATATGAAGCTGTAACTTTGTGTCAGCATTCACAGACATCTATAGAGCATGTCCAATGAGTTTTTGAAATTTTGATGGAACTTAAAATTTGCCCTATTTCTCACCATACATTAACTGTGTACGTATACCAGAATTTAATATACATTGAGGGTTGTAACTCAATCAAATGGAAAGATATGAAGTTGTACCTTTGTGTCAGGATTCACAGATACATATAGAGTATGTCCAATGAGTTTTTGAAATTTTGATGGAACTTAAAATTTGCCATATCTCTCACCATACATTAATTTTGTATACCAGAATTTAATGTTCATTGAGGATTGTAACTCAATCAAATGGAAAGATATGAAGCTGTAACTTTGTGTCAGCATTCACAGACATCTATAGAGCATGTCCAATGAGTTTTTGAAATTTTGATGGAACTTAAAATTTGCCCTATTTCTCACCATACATTAACTGTGTACGTATACCAGAATTTAATGTACATTGAGGGTTGTAACTCAATCAAATGGAAAGATATGAAGTTGTACCTTTGTTTCAGCATTCACAGATACATATAGAGTATGTCCAATGAGTTTCTGAAATTTTGATGGAACTTAAAATTTGCCCTATTTCTCACCATACATTAACTGTGTACGTATACAAGAATTTAATATACATTGAGGGTTGTAACTCAATCAAATGGAAAGATATGAAGTTGTACCTTTGTGTCAGGATTCACAGATACATATAGAGTATGTCCAATGAGTTTTTGAAATTTTGATGGAACTTAAAATTTGCCATATCTCTCACCATACATTAATTTTGTATACCAGAATTTAATGTTCATTGAGGATTGTAACTCAATCAAATGGAAAGATATGAAGCTGTAACTTTGTGTCAGCATTCGCAGACATCTATAGAGCATGTCCAATGAGTTTTTGAAATTTTGATGGAACTTAAAATTTGCCCTATTTCTCACCATACATTAACTGTGTACGTATACCAGAATTTAATGTACATTGAGGGTTGTAACTCAATCAAATGGAAATGAAGTTGTACCTTTGTTTCAGCATTCACAGATACATATAGAGTATGTCCAATGAGTTTCTGAAATTTTGATGGAACTTAAAATTTGCCCTATCTCTCACCATACGTATATATGTACGTCTATACAGAGAATATCCTACAATATAGAAAAATCCTTTTTGGAGCTACACTTACTTTAAAAACATTATTTAGCAAATTGTATCAATACATTATTCTCTCTAGATCTTGAGTTAGGAATTAGACTTATAGTACAGCCGGGCCTAGTTAAAATATCGATCATATAGACATTAATATAGGCTATAGTACAGGCGATAAATATCGGACCGCGTACTATCTCTAGTTTTCTGTATCATGAAAAGTCGCTCTCCTCCCTCCACCAAGACACATAATGACTGTTATCCATTTGCCACAGTTTTGAGATGTATTGGAAATACTGCGTATGTGTGTAAAATTGCTTGGAACGATTCGCTGGTCTGGAATTAGAGTGGAATAAATTGACGATTTCTTGAAAATAATTGGGATCAGAAAAGTCGTTCTCCTCGGCCCGTCAAGACACTTACAGGATTTTTGCGCTTTCCCCAGTTTTCAGATGATCCACAAATACTGCCTATGTCTTTAAATTTGCTTGGAACAATTCACTGATCTGGAAATAACGAGAAATGTATAAAAAAAGCCCCAACCACAACCGTTTTCTTTGGACAAAACTTCATATAAATAGAAGCGAAAAACCTTATATAGTAGGCCTACCTGGACACATCTCTATGGTGGTTGCGGTTCCCATAGAGGTTGGTAGCGCTTAGACTCTGAAGCTGTCTCCTAATCGGTTGGTGCCATAGAGACGTGCTCACCAATAATCCGGATTTCGGGGGGGTTCCACGTAATGTGGGATTGGCATCTGATATCTTAGGATTCATATGAGTCGGCCATATCGAGAAGAGCTGGTTCTTCTCACGCAAGTGACACCCAATGCTCAACTCGGCAGTAATTTGCTTCGGCAGATTCGATAAGTTGAACGTTACCAACGATCCCGGCCTATGAGCGTCGTGGATGGTAGCGTTCGGTATGGTCCAACTTTTTTTCTTTGGAGTTTCGTTGGCTGTCGATTGGCGAAATTTCACTTTAACGAGATCCATATTTTATATATGGATAGAAAGTGCTTCAATAACAATCAATTACTACACAGTGCATTTCCAGTGTATAATAAATTTTAGAAAGTATTCTAGATTTTCGGATATAGTATCGAATTTTGTCTTTATATACACTTTATACACCTTCTAACGGTCAGCCATATATGGTATTACGCAATTTTCTAACAATACAGTACATTAACTAGAGTTCTGTAACTCTAAAGATATGAAGTTGTGACTCGGTGTCAGCATTCACAGACACATATAGAGCATGTCCAATAAGATTTTGAAATTTTGATGGAACTTAAAATTTGCCCTATTTCTCACCATACATTAACTTTGTATACCAGAATTTAATGTACATTGAGGGTTGTATATAACTCTATCAAATGGAAAGATATGAAGCTGTAACTTTGTGTCAGCATTCACAGACATCTATAGAGTATGTCTAATGAGTTTTTGAAATTTTGATTGAACTTAAAATTTGCCCTATCTCTCACCATACATTAACTTTGTATACCAGAATTTAAGGTACATTGAGGGTTGTATATAACTCTATCAAATGGAAAGATATGAAGCTGTAACTTTGTGTCAGCATTCACAGACATCTATAGAGTATGTCTAATGAGTTTTTGAAATTTTGATTGAACTTAAAATTTGCCCCATCTCTCACCATACATTAACTTTGTATACCAGAATTTAATGTACATTGAGGGTTGTATATAACTCTATCAAATGGAAAGATATGAAGCTGTAACTTTGTGTCAGCATTCACAGACATCTATAGAGTATGTCTAATGAGTTTTTGAAATTTTGATTGAACTTAAAATTTGCCCCATCTCTCACCATACATTAACTTTGTATACCAGAATTTAATGTACATTGAGGGTTGTATATAACTCTATCAAATGGAAAGATATGAAGCTGTAACTTTGTGTCAGCATTCACAGACATCTATAGAGTATGTCCAATGAGTTTTTGAAATTTTGATGGAACTTAAAATTTGCCCTATTTCTCACCATACATTAACTGTGTACGTATACCAGAATTTAATGTACATTGAGGGTTGTAACTCAATCAAATGGAAAGATATGAAGCTGTAACTTTGTGTCAGCATTCACAGACATCTATAGAGCATGTCCAATGAGTTTTTGAAATTTTGATGGAACTTAAAATTTGCCCTATTTCTCACCATACGTACATTAACTGTGTACGTATACCAGAATTTAATATACATTGAGGGTTGTAACTCAATCAAATGGAAAGATATGAAGCTGTACCTTTGTGTCAGCATTCACAGACATCTATAGAGCATGTCAAATGAGTTTTTGAAATTTTGATGGAACTTAAAATTTGCCCTATTTCTCACCACACATTAACTGTGTACGTATACCAGAATTTAATGCCATTGAGGGTTGGATATAACTCTATCAAATAGAAAGATATGAAGCTGTAACATTGTGTTAGCATTTACAGACCCATATAAAGGAGTTTTTCAAATTTTGATGGAACTTAAAACTTGCCCTATTCTCACCATACATTAACTGTGTACGTATACCAGAATTTAATATACATTGAGGGTTGTAACTCTATCAAATGGAAAGATATGAAGTTGTACCTTTGTGTCAGGATTCACAGATACATATAGAGTATGTCCAATGAGTTTTTGAAATTTTGATGGAACTTAAAATTTGCCCTATTTCTCACCATACATTAACTGTGTACGTATACCAGAATTTAATGCCATTGAGGGTTGGATATAACTCTATCAAATAGAAAGATATGAAGCTGTAACATTGTGTAAGCATTTACAGACCCATATAAAGGAGTTTTTCAAATTTTGATGGAACTTAAAACTTGCCCTATTCTCACCATACATTAACTGTGTACGTATACCAGAATTTAATATATATTGAGGGTTGTAACTCTATCAAATGGAAAGATATGAAGTTGTACCTTTGTGTCAGGATTCACAGATACATATAGAGTATGTCCAATGAGTTTTTGAAATTTTGATTGAACTTAAAATTTACCCCATCTCTCACCATACATTAACTTTGTATACCAGAATTTAATGTACATTGAGGGTTGTATATAACTCTATCAAATGGAAAGATATGAAGCTGTAACTTTGTGTCAGCATTCACAGACATCTATAGAGTATGTCCAATGAGTTTTTGAAATTTTGATGGAACTTAAAATTTGCCCTATTTCTCACCATACATTAACTGTGTACGTATACCAGAATTTAATGTACATTGAGGGTTGTAACTCAATCAAATGGAAAGATATGAAGTTGTACCTTTGTGTCAGCATTCACAGATACATATAGAGTATGTCCAATGAGTTTTTGAAATTTTGATGGAACTTAAAATTTGCCCCATTTCTCACCATACATTAACTGTGTACGTATACCAGAATTTAATATACATTGAGGGTTGTATATAACTCTATCAATTGGAAAGATATGAAGCTGTAACTTTGTGTCAGCATTCACAGATACATATAGAGTATGTCCAATGAGTTTTTGAAATTTTGATGGAACTTAAAATTTGCCATATCTCTCACCATACATTAACTTTGTATACCAGAATTTAATGTTCATTGAGGGTTGTAACTCAATCAAATGGAAAGATATGAAGCTGTAACTTTGTGTCAGCATTCACAGACATTTATAGAGTATGTCCAATGAGTTTTTGAAATTTTGATGGAACTTAAAATTTGCCCTATTTCTCACCATACATTAACTGTGTACGTATACCAGAATTTAATATACATTGAGGGTTGTAACTCAATCAAATGGAAAGATATGAAGTTGTACCTTTGTGTCAGGATTAACAGATACATATAGAGTATGTCCAATGAGTTTTTAAAATTTTGATGGAACTTAAAATTTGCCATATCTCTCACCATACATTACTTTTGTATACCAGAATTTAATGTTCATTGAGGATTGTAACTCAATCAAATGGAAAGATATGAAGCTGTAACTTTGTGTCAGCATTCACAGACATTTATAGAGTATGTCCAATGAGTTTTTGAAATTTTGATGGAACTTAAAATTTACCCTATTTCTCACCATACATTAACTGTGTACGTATACCAGAATTTAATATACATTGAGGGTTGTAACTCAATCAAATGGAAAGATATGAAATTGTACCTTTGTGTCAGCATTCACAGATACATATAGAGTATGTCCAATGAGTTTTTGAAATTTTGATGGAACTTAAAATTTGCCTTATTTCTCACCATACATTAACTGTGTATATACGTATACCAGAATTTAATGTACATTGAGGGTTGTATATAACTCTATCAAATGGAAAGATATGAAGCTGTAACTTTGTGTCAGCATTCACAGACATCTATAGAGCATGTCCAATGAGTTTTTGAAATTTTGATGGAACTTAAAATTTGCCCTATTTCTCACCATACATTAACTGTGTACGTATACCAGAATTTAATATACATTGAGGGTTGTAACTCAATCAAATGGAAAGATATGAAGTTGTACCTTTGTGTCAGGATTCACAGATACATATAGAGTATGTCCAATGAGTTTTTGAAATTTTGATGGAACTTAAAATTTGCCATATCTCTCACCATACATTAATTTTGTATACCAGAATTTAAT
This sequence comes from Chondrosia reniformis, assembly GCA_947172415.1. Taxonomy (NCBI): domain Eukaryota; kingdom Metazoa; phylum Porifera; class Demospongiae; order Chondrillida; family Chondrillidae; genus Chondrosia; species Chondrosia reniformis. Next base: position 6,798,601 of record OX359191.1, read on the forward strand.
GTTCATTGAGGATTGTAACTCAATCAAATGGAAAGATATGAAGCTGTAACTTTGTGTCAGCATTCACAGACATCTATAGAGCATGTCCAATGAGTTTTTGAAATTTTGATGGAACTTAAAATTTGCCCTATTTCTCACCATACATTAACTGTGTACGTATACCAGAATTTAATGTACATTGAGGGTTGTAACTCAATCAAATGGAAAGATATGAAGTTGTACCTTTGTTTCAGCATTCACAGATACATATAGAGTATGTCCAATGAGTTTCTGAAATTTTGATGGAACTTAAAATTTGCCCTATTTCTCACCATACATTAACTGTGTACGTATACAAGAATTTAATATACATTGAGGGTTGTAACTCAATCAAATGGAAAGATATGAAGTTGTACCTTTGTGTCAGGATTCACAGATACATATAGAGTATGTCCAATGAGTTTTTGAAATTTTGATGGAACTTAAAATTTGCCATATCTCTCACCATACATTAATTTTGTATACCAGAATTTAATGTTCATTGAGGATTGTAACTCAATCAAATGGAAAGATATGAAGCTGTAACTTTGTGTCAGCATTCGCAGACATCTATAGAGCATGTCCAATGAGTTTTTGAAATTTTGATGGAACTTAAAATTTGCCCTATTTCTCACCATACATTAACTGTGTACGTATACCAGAATTTAATGTACATTGAGGGTTGTAACTCAATCAAATGGAAATGAAGTTGTACCTTTGTTTCAGCATTCACAGATACATATAGAGTATGTCCAATGAGTTTCTGAAATTTTGATGGAACTTAAAATTTGCCCTATCTCTCACCATACGTATATATGTACGTCTATACAGAGAATATCCTACAATATAGAAAAATCCTTTTTGGAGCTACACTTACTTTAAAAACATTATTTAGCAAATTGTATCAATACATTATTCTCTCTAGATCTTGAGTTAGGAATTAGACTTATAGTACAGCCGGGCCTAGTTAAAATATCGATCATATAGACATTAATATAGGCTATAGTACAGGCGATAAATATCGGACCGCGTACTATCTCTAGTTTTCTGTATCATGAAAAGTCGCTCTCCTCCCTCCACCAAGACACATAATGACTGTTATCCATTTGCCACAGTTTTGAGATGTATTGGAAATACTGCGTATGTGTGTAAAATTGCTTGGAACGATTCGCTGGTCTGGAATTAGAGTGGAATAAATTGACGATTTCTTGAAAATAATTGGGATCAGAAAAGTCGTTCTCCTCGGCCCGTCAAGACACTTACAGGATTTTTGCGCTTTCCCCAGTTTTCAGATGATCCACAAATACTGCCTATGTCTTTAAATTTGCTTGGAACAATTCACTGATCTGGAAATAACGAGAAATGTATAAAAAAAGCCCCAACCACAACCGTTTTCTTTGGACAAAACTTCATATAAATAGAAGCGAAAAACCTTATATAGTAGGCCTACCTGGACACATCTCTATGGTGGTTGCGGTTCCCATAGAGGTTGGTAGCGCTTAGACTCTGAAGCTGTCTCCTAATCGGTTGGTGCCATAGAGACGTGCTCACCAATAATCCGGATTTCGGGGGGGTTCCACGTAATGTGGGATTGGCATCTGATATCTTAGGATTCATATGAGTCGGCCATATCGAGAAGAGCTGGTTCTTCTCACGCAAGTGACACCCAATGCTCAACTCGGCAGTAATTTGCTTCGGCAGATTCGATAAGTTGAACGTTACCAACGATCCCGGCCTATGAGCGTCGTGGATGGTAGCGTTCGGTATGGTCCAACTTTTTTTCTTTGGAGTTTCGTTGGCTGTCGATTGGCGAAATTTCACTTTAACGAGATCCATATTTTATATATGGATAGAAAGTGCTTCAATAACAATCAATTACTACACAGTGCATTTCCAGTGTATAATAAATTTTAGAAAGTATTCTAGATTTTCGGATATAGTATCGAATTTTGTCTTTATATACACTTTATACACCTTCTAACGGTCAGCCATATATGGTATTACGCAATTTTCTAACAATACAGTACATTAACTAGAGTTCTGTAACTCTAAAGATATGAAGTTGTGACTCGGTGTCAGCATTCACAGACACATATAGAGCATGTCCAATAAGATTTTGAAATTTTGATGGAACTTAAAATTTGCCCTATTTCTCACCATACATTAACTTTGTATACCAGAATTTAATGTACATTGTGGAATGTAACTCTATCAAATGGAAAGATATGAAGCTGTGACTTTGTGTCAACATTCACAAATACATATAGAGCATTTCTAATGAGTTTTTGAAATTTTGATGGAAATTAAAATTTACCCTATCTTTCACCATACATTAACTTTGTATACCAGAATTTAATGTACATTGAGGGTTGTATATAACTCTATCAAATGGAAAGATATGAAGCTGTAACTTTGTGTCAGCATTCACAGACATCTATAGAGTATGTCTAATGAGTTTTTGAAATTTTGATTGAACTTAAAATTTACCCTATCTTTCACCATACATTAACTTTGTATACCAGAATTTAATGTACATTGAGGGTTGTAACTCAATCAAATGGAAAGTTATGAAGCTGTAACTTTGTGTCAGCATTCACAGACATCTATAGAGCATGTCAAATGAGTTTTTGAAATTTTGATGGAACTTAAAATTTGCCCTATTTCTCACCATACATTAACTGTGTACGTATACCAGAATTTAATGTTCATTGAGGATTGTAACTCAATCAAATGGAAAGATATGAAGTTGTACCTTTGTGTCAGCATTCACAGACATCTATAGAGTATGTCCAACGAGTTTTTGAAATTTTGATGGAACTTAAAATTTGCCCTATTTCTCACCATACATTAACTTTGTATACCAGAATTTAATGTTCATTGAGGGTTGTATATAACTCTATCAAATGGAAAGATATGAAGCTGTAACTTTGTGTCAGCATTCACAGACATCTATAGAGTATGTCCAATGAGGTTTTGAAATTTTGATTGAACTTAAAATTTGCCCCATCTCTCACCATACATTAACTTTGTATACCAGAATTTAATGTACATTGAGGGTTGTATATAACTCTATCAAATGGAAAGATATGAAGCTGTAACTTTGTGTCAGCATTCACAGACATCTATAGAGTATGTCCAATGAGTTTTTGAAATTTTGATGGAACTTAAAATTTGCCCTATTTCTCACCATACATTAACTGTGTACGTATACCAGAATTTAATGTACATTGAGGGTTGTAACTCAATCAAATGGAAAGATATGAAGCTGTAACTTTGTGTCAGCATTCACAGACATCCATAGAGCATGTCCAATGAGTTTTTGAAATTTTGATGGAACTTAAAATTTGCCTTATTTCTCACCATACATTAACTGTGTACGTATACCAGAATTTAATGTACATTGAGGGTTGTATATAACTCTATCAAATGGAAAGATATGAAGTTGTACCTTTGTTTCAGCATTCACAGATACATATAGAGTATGTCCAATGAGTTTTTGAAATTTTGATGGAACTTAAAATTTGCTATATCTCTCACCATACATTAACTTTGTATACCAGAATTTAATGTTCATTGAGGGTTGTAACTCAATCAAATGGAAAGATATGAAGCTGTAACTTTGTGTCAGCATTCACAGACATCTATAGAGTATGTCCAATGAGTTTTTGAAATTTTGATTGAACTTAAAATTTCCCTATCTCTCACCATACATTAACTTTGCATATATATCAGAATTTATTATACATTGAGGGCTGTAACTCTATCAAACAGAACGATATGAAGATTACACTTTGTGTCAGCATTCACAGACACATATAGAGTATGTCCATTGAGTTTTTGAAATTTTGATTGAACTTAAAATTTGCCCCATCTCTCACCATACATTAACTTTGTATACCAGAATTTAATGTACATTGATGGTTGTATATAACTCTATCAAATGGAAAGATATGAAGCTGTAACTTTGTGTCAGCATTCACAGACATCTATAGAGTATGTCCAATGAGTTTTTGAAATTTTGATGGAACTTAAAATTTGCCCTATTTCTCACCATACATTAACTGTGTACGTATACCAGAATTTAATGTACATTGAGGGTTGTAACTCAATCAAATGGAAAGATATGAAGTTGTAACTTTGTGTCAGCATTCACAGATACATATAGAGTATGTCCAATGAGTTTTTGAAATTTTGATTGAACTTAAAATTTGCCATATCTCTCACCATACATTAACTTTGTATACCAGAATTTAATGTACATTGAGGGTTGTAACTCAATCAAATGGAAAGATATGAAGTTGTACCTTTGTGTCAGCATTCACAGATACATATAGAGTATGTCCAATGAGTTTTTGAAATTTTGATGGAACTTAAAATTTGCCCTATTTCTCACCATACATTAACTTTGTATACCAGAATTTAATGTTCATTGAGGATTGTAACTCAATCAAATGGAAAGATATGAAGCTGTACCTTTGTGTCAGCATTCACAGACATCTATAGAGTATGTCCAATGAGTTTTTGAAATTTTGATGGAACTTAAAATTTGCCATATCTCTCACCATACATTAACTTTGTATACCAGAATTTAATATACATTGAGGGTTGTAACTCAATCAAATGGAAAGATATGAAGTTGTACCTTTGTGTCAGCATTCACAGATACATATAGAGTATGTCCAATGAGTTTTTGAAATTTTGATGGAACTTAAAATTTGCCCTATTTCTCACCATACATTAACTTTGTATACCAGAATTTAATGTTCATTGAGGATTGTAACTCAATCAAATGGAAAGATATGAAGCTGTACCTTTGTGTCAGCATTCACAGACATCTATAGAGTATGTCCAATGAGTTTTTGAAATTTTGATGGAACTTAAAATTTGCCCTATTTCTCACCATACATTAACTGTGTACGTATACCAGAATTTAATGTACATTGAGGGTTGTATATAACTCTATCAAATGGAAAGCTATGAAGCTGTAACTTTGTGTCAGCGTTCACAGATACCTATAGAGTATGTCCAATGACTTCTTAAAAATTTTGATGGAACTTAAAAATTTGCCCTATCTCTCACCATACGTATATATGTACGTCTATACAGAGAATATCCTACAATATAGAAAAATCCTTTTTGGAGCTACACTTACTTTAAAAACATTATTTAGCAAATTGTATCAATACATTATTCTCTCTAGATCTTGAGTTAGGAATTAGACTTATAGTACAGCCGGGCCTAGTTAAAATATCGATCATATAGACATTAATATAGACTATAGTACAGGCGATAAATATCGGACCGCGTACTATCTCTAGTTTTCTGTATCATGAAAAGTCGCTCTCCTCCCTCCACCAAGACACATATTGACTGTTATCCATTTGCCACAGTTTTGAGATGTATTGGAAATACTGCGTATGTGTGTAAAATTGCTTGGAACGATTCGCTGGTCTGGAATTAGAGTGGAATAAATTGACGATTTCTTGAAAATAATTGGGATCAGAAAAGTCGTTCTCCTCGGCCCGTCAAGACACAGGATTTTTGCGCTTTCCCCAGTTTTCAGATGATCCACAAATACTGCCTATGTCTTTAAATTTGCTTGGAACAATTCACTGATCTGGAAATAACGAGAAATGTATAAAAAAAGCCCCAACCACAACCGTTTTCTTTGGACAAAACTTCATATAAATAGAAGCGAAAAACCTTATATAGTAGGCCTACCTGGACACATCTCTATGGTGGTTGCGGTTCCCATAGAGGTTGGTAGCGCTTAGACTCTGAAGCTGTCTCCTAATCGGTTGGTGCCATAGAGACGTGCTCACCAATAATCCGGATTTCGGGGGGGTTCCACGTAATGTGGGATTGGCATCTGATATCTTAGGATTCATATGAGTCGGCCATATCGAGAAGAGCTGGTTCTTCTCACGCAAGTGACACCCAATGCTCAACTCGGCAGTAATTTGCTTCGGCAGATTCGATAAGTTGAACGTTACCAACGATCCCGGCCTATGAGCGTCGTGGATGGTAGCGTTCGGTATGGTCCAACTTTTTTTCTTTGGAGTTTCGTTGGCTGTCGATTGGCGAAATTTCACTTTAACGAGATCCATATTTTATATATGGATAGAAAGTGCTTCAATAACAATCAATTACTACACAGTGCATTTCCAGTGTATAATAAATTTTAGAAAGTATTCTAGATTTTCGGATATAGTATCGAATTTTGTCTTTATATACACTTTATACACCTTCTAACGGTCAGCCATATATGGTATTACGCAATTTTCTAACAATACAGTACATTAACTAGAGTTCTGTAACTCTCAAGATATGAAGTTGTGACTCGGTGTCAGCATTCACAGACACATATAGAGCATGTCCAATAAGATTTTGAAATTTTGATGGAACTTAAAATTTGCCCTATTTCTCACCATACATTAACTTTGTATACCAGAATTTAATGTACATTGTGGATTGTAACTCTATCAAATGGAAAGATATGAAGCTGTGACTTTGTGTCAACATTCACAAATACATATAGAGCATTTCTAATGAGTTATTGAAATTTTGATGGAACTTAAAATTTACCCTATCTTTCACCATACATTAACTTTGCATACCAGAATTTAATGTACATTGAGGGTTGTATATAACTCTATCAAATGGAAAGATATGAAGCTGTAACTTTGTGTCAGCATTCACAGACATCTATAGAGTATGTCTAATGAGTTTTTGAAATTTTGATTGAACTTAAAATTTGCCCCATCTCTCACCATACATTAACTTTGTATACCAGAATTTAATGTACATTGAGGGTTGTAACTCAATCAAATGGAAAGTTATGAAGCTGTAACTTTGTGTCAGCATTCACAGACATCTATAGAGCATGTCAAATGAGTTTTTGAAATTTTGATGGAACTTAAAATTTGCCATATCTCTCACCATACATTAACTTTGTATACCAGAATTTAATGTACATTGAGGGTTGTAACTCAATCAAATGGAAAGATATGAAGTTGTACCTTTGTGTCAGCATTCACAGATACATATAGAGTATGTCCAATGAGTTTTTGAAATTTTGATTGAACTTAAAATTTGCCTTATTTCTCACCATACATTAACTGTGTATATACGTATACCAGAATTTAATGTACATTGAGGGTTGTATATAACTCTATCAAATGGAAAGATATGAAGCTGTAACTTTGTGTCAGCATTCACAGATGCATATAGAGTATGTCCAATGAGTTTTTGAAATTTTGATTGAACTTAAAATTTGCCATATCTCTCACCATACATTAACTTTGTATACCAGAATTTAATGTTCATTGAAGATTGTAACTCAATCAAATGGAAAGATATGAAGCTGTAACTTTGTGTCAGCATTCACAGACATCTATAGAGCATGTCCAATGAGTTTTTGAAATTTTGATGGAACTTAAAATTTGCCCTATTTCTCACCATACGTACATTAACTGTGTACGTATACCAGAATTTAATATACATTGAGGGTTGTAACTCAATCAAATGGAAAGATATGAAGCTGTACCTTTGTGTCAGCATTCACAGACATCTATAGAGCATGTCAAATGAGTTTTTGAAATTTTGATGGAACTTAAAATTTGCCCTATTTCTCACCACACATTAACTGTGTACGTATACCAGAATTTAATGCCATTGAGGGTTGGATATAACTCTATCAAATAGAAAGATATGAAGCTGTAACATTGTGTTAGCATTTACAGACCCATATAAAGGAGTTTTTCAAATTTTGATGGAACTTAAAACTTGCCCTATTCTCACCATACATTAACTGTGTACGTATACCAGAATTTAATATACATTGAGGGTTGTAACTCTATCAAATGGAAAGATATGAAGTTGTACCTTTGTGTCAGGATTCACAGATACATATAGAGTATGTCCAATGAGTTTTTGAAATTTTGATGGAACTTAAAATTTGCCCTATTTCTCACCATACATTAACTGTGTACGTATACCAGAATTTAATGCCATTGAGGGTTGGATATAACTCTATCAAATAGAAAGATATGAAGCTGTAACATTGTGTAAGCATTTACAGACCCATATAAAGGAGTTTTTCAAATTTTGATGGAACTTAAAACTTGCCCTATTCTCACCATACATTAACTGTGTACGTATACCAGAATTTAATATATATTGAGGGTTGTAACTCTATCAAATGGAAAGATATGAAGTTGTACCTTTGTGTCAGGATTCACAGATACATATAGAGTATGTCCAATGAGTTTTTGAAATTTTGATGGAACTTAAAATTTGCCATATCTCTCACCATACATTAACTTTGTATACCAGAATTTAATGTTCATTGAGGATTGTAACTCAATCAAATGGAAAGATATGAAGCTGTACCTTTGTGTCAGCATTCACAGACATCTATAGAGTATGTCCAATGAGTTTTTGAAATTTTGATGGAACTTAAAATTTGCCCTATTTCTCACCATACATTAACTGTGTACGTATACCAGAATTTAATGCCATTGAGGGTTGTATATAACTCTATCAAATAGAAAGATATGAAGCTGTAACATTGTGTCAGCATTTACAGACACATATAAAGGAGTTTTTCAAATTTTGATGGAACTTAAAACTTGCCCTATTCTCACCATACATTAACTTTGTATACCAGAATTTAATGTACATTGAAGGCTATAACTCTATCAAATGGAAAGCTATGAAGCTGTAACCTTGTGTCAGCATTTACAGACACATATAGAGGATGTCCAATTAGATTTTGAAATTTTTATGTAACTTAAAATTTTCCCTATCTTTCACCATACATTAACTTTGCATACCGGAATTTAATGTACATTGAGGGCTGTAACTCTATCAAATGGAAAGATATGAAGCTGTGACTTTGTGTCAGCATTCACAGACACATATAGAGTATGTTTAAAAGGTTTTTGAAATTTTTATGGAACTTAAAATTTGCCCTATGTTATATATATACATATAGTGAAGCCATATGCATAATGAAACATCTACAGGAGCTATATTCCATGAAGAAGGAATCAAGTAAAGAGGAGAGGATAATAGTTGACACTTCAGCTATTATACGTATAGGCACAGATATGTATTCGTAAAATGTCATGCAATTAATGTACCAGACTGGAGTGGTTCATATTATACAATTGAAAATTTGCCAGGAATGGAATTCAAGCAGATTAAAATACATTACAGCTCACATAGCCTAGTACATGGAAAAACGAACTACAAAATCAGTCATGTATACTGTACATACTGTATGTATATGTACATGGTTTATGTTTATATTTAGTTGCACAAACGTTCGATCATTCAAATACTATGAAAATCTTTTGAAGGTCTGGGAAGAGGGCATTTCTCTCCTGCAGTGGAGCACCCAAAATGGCTGCCTTAGGAGAGGCATGTCTTTCCACTATACTCATCTTCAATGACTGCTCATCTATAGAGGACAAGTAACTAAATATTTCAGACATTGTTCTTCTTTCATGATGTTCCGGATTCCTATATATAGTAAATGTGAAAAATATTCTTCATCCAAAGCTCTATAGGTTTCCCTAAGTAGTAGTCTTAGTAAGACATCCCACAATAAACAGTAATTGTTATTTACTGTTTCTATGTAATATGTGTGTATGTAATGTCACGTGTACTGTAATTTAATTAATTTTAGCTGCAGCTGGATAAGGTTATTCCATGAAATCACTAAACTTAACATAATTGCATGTAGTTGCAAGTAGATTTTATATAGAAAGAAAGAAAGAAAGAAAGAGAGAGCCAAGTGGGTTAGAAGGGGAAGCTCCTTTATAATTATTAAAAATGGTTGCTCCTCAGTCACAAGGAAATGGCCTCCCTTTTGTATGGCTTCAAAGTGAGCAAAATGGAATAATGAGCTTTAGGGCTAGATTGGAACAACAGGCCGGGAATACTTTCTCTTATCAATATAATATAGCATTACAAATCCCTCGTCTTATAATAAATCAATAATTAATTCCGGTCCATTTCTCATTTCTCATGATTTCCATTGTTAATTCATAGACATGTTTTCAAGACACAGTACAATCTTCATATATTTATATATCCTGTAGTTATGCACCCCCTATATGCCGATGAATTAAGGTCCATGAGACTGTAATAATTATTTGAAGAATTGATAAAGCTCAAGAGCTTTGATACTATATATATTACAGACTTAGCAATGAATCTCAACGATAATGAATCAATAATGTATATGCATTCACAATAACATTTTTATATTCACACTTTATAAGTTTGCACACTGTAAGTAAGCCTATATACGTAGTTCTTCACTTTTTGCTAATTTGTGAGATATATTTCCTGAAGGTCGGTATATAGACTGTTTCCATCCTCTAGTGGACCACCCAAAATGGCTGCCTTAGGATAGATCTGGCTGTCCTGGGGACTCAATTGCAATGATTCTTTAGAAACAGAAGATAAATCTTGGTGAATATCTGGAAATTTCTTCCTTTTATGATACTCTGGATTCCTGTATAAAATTAACATAACAAATATACTTCATGGTATGCATAAATAGATATGACACATTTAAAAGCTTTAAGAGGTATTAGAGAGCAGAGCAGAGGTATTATTGAGCAACAGCAACATAATTTATGTTGCTGTTGCTCATTAATACCTCTGGATTAAATCATGATCGCAACAAACAACCCTTATCACTTCATTTAAAAGCTTGTATTGTGTAGTATTATACTTAGTAAATAAGTTTAATTTTGTAATTATATGGAGTTTCAGGCTTAAAAGGGTAAATTATCACAGGTCCTTGAGTTGAATAAATTCCGAATCTTTTTTTGATCGACCCTGTTATGCAGTTACTTTGCCTTGTTAGATTATGAAACTGTGTTAAAGTTCATTTAACAAATTTATGATCAAGAGAATTCTAATACACACAGTGTACACATGCACACTCACCAACACTGAACCATAATCCTGTAGATCTTCTTAGGACAACCTGGCGGAGGAGGCTGACAGTATCCAGTTGGTAGTATATTTACTGTCTATATACGTACGTATATATGTAAATCACATACTGGGATACTATAGGATGTACATATATAACAGAAAGTCTAAAATTATATACATCTGACATTAAACTATTTTTAGATGATTAAACCTCCTAGGTCCAACAATTATATATACATACATGAAATTATAAGTTGTACGTACATGAAAGCAACAAATGAATATAGGTTTAAACTTGGAGGTCTTCATCAGCAATTAATATGGAAATGGAAACTTTATTGCTGATGAAGACCTACGGGTGGCTTGGGCTCATATTCTATATACGTATATAACTATATTATAAATATTAAAGAGGACGTCATTCATTATTTGTATTTATATATACCTTGTCAATGTTAAACTCTTCAAATGGTTTATGTCCAAGTGACCATATCTCAAACATCACCATTCCAAAGCTCCACACATCACTCTTTGTAGTGTACTTGCCATACAAGATGGCCTCTGGAGCTGTCCATTTGACTGGAATCTGACCTCCCTTGGGCTTGTAGTAGTAATCCTCAACCATGTCATGTGACATACCAAAATCAGCAAGCTAATGAAAAACATAATATATAGAATCTATATATACATTCATGTATGAATGTATGAGTATATATAATATATATTTTTGTGCAATTATTATATTGAGCAATCAGCTATGTACATATTGAATGTTTTGACCCCTATAGGTATATATTCATCAAATGAATATTTACAGTACTTACAGTTTTGCTGATGAAGACCTATATAATTAAAGGGTCAAAATATTTAAATCTGTTCCATATATAACTGCATATTGTTGATACTCAATGTCATCATCAACATGATCACAAAAGTATACGTACCCCTTATCATTTCATATTTCATCTATATGTACATACGTATAATGTTGTTTTATATGTATGCATGAAGTATATACCTTGCAATTTAAGTCTTTGTCAAGCAGCATATTTCGTGCTGCAAGATCTCTGTGAATAAACTGCTTCTTTGAAAGATAAGCCATTGCATCACTTATTTGTATGCAGAAATCAAGAAGCAATTTATTAGTTTTAAGAGTTCTGCCCGTTGTTGCTGTTCTAGTCCTATGTACTCTAATGCAATGTGACAATATATATATTAAAAACGAAAAAAACCGTGTCATCCCTACATAGGGAGTACTACCGTACTCCCTGATAAAGAGAACACTATACATGATCACTTAATTTATTATCACCCACTCATCTGATAGCTTCAAGAGGTAGCTTTGTAAATCTCCATTAATAACATATTCCATCACTATCCAAATCTAATTATATACAAAAGGAAAACTGTCATTTCTATATAATTAGTCTTTGTAAAATGGATTTATATTTGCCTGAATCTGTAATTTATTATACGTATATATATATACAATGCCAATGTATATACATATATTAGACACAACCACAAACGTAAGTACATACCTTGCCATCGTCCATGGCAACACCAACAAGTCTGACTATATTGGGATGGTTAAACTGTCCTATTATGGCAGCTTCCTTCAGTAGCTTGATCTTCTCATCTTCACTTGCACCTTCTCTCAACCTCTTGACTGCCACTATCTTCCCATTCTTCACTCTGCCCTTGTACACTTCTCCAAACTGCCCCTCCCCCAGCTGGTGGGAGAGCTCTAGATTTCTAATGTCTAGTTCATTGAATTCCTTTCTTTTGTTAATTTGAGTGTATAATTCTTCAGCATTACCAGAGGGCTCACAGTAATTAGGTTCTGAGTAAGCAGTGGCCTGTGAACAATGGTATTTAAGTAACTTACATCACCAAACTTTCAAAAATTATTTACCATTTAATGTAAATGATTACATGTTTACACATACGTAGATGAACATAAGTATATATAATACGTATATTATTATTAATCACATACATGTGTATTGCATGCTCTACTTACATGCATCTCAGGATTTTCATAGTATTGCACATTAGATATCTATAGACATGTACGTATATGAAACATGAATTATTATGCCATGCAACTATATCCAAGTGATCGAAGTCATGACATACTGTATATGTACATAATAGTAAATTTGAAGTTTTTACATCTTGACCATGCATATGATGAATTATTAATATATATATTGCAAATTTTGTGTTACAAGTGATCATGAGTTGCTATGTACCTAATTATATAAAGTGAAGTAATTTTATCAAATAAGGAACTAACTTCATCATTGGAAACTTCCGAATACTTGTTTCTTTGAACGTTTACATAATTATCAGAACTGTCACTTTCTAAAAAAATTGCTCATTTTTAAAAGTAGGTATGATAACAGTTACTGAAAATATAATGTACTCACACTACAATTAATTATAATCTATATAAGTGTTTTGTGCATCAATTGATCATTTAATCAGTGGTGTTGGAAATATATATATATATTAGCTGAATGCTTGGAGACAATGCTTTCAATTGCAGGTTCCAGCATATCTGGCACTTAAGCATAACTTGGATTTTAATAGCTTATATAAAACTGCACATGCTCTGTATATATCCACCATTCTTTAAAAGGATCTAGAGCTATATATACATACGTATACGTATATGTACTAACTGCACGGAGCTACATATCATTATTAAAATACCCATGCATAGTAAAGGTGTAGATAAAGCCGACCAGTGCTATTTAAGGGGTACAGGGCTATACCTGGACATATACGTATAAGCCATTGCCACTTGCAAAACTACCAAGCCTTCTCCCGCCAGGTACATAGTATATACGTATAGAGTCTATAAATCAAACCTTTTGCAATTACAGTATACTTTAACAGCCATTTTGATTGCTATACTGGTGTATTGTTATACTGTACTTTTGCATGCAGTATTTCTGTGTGCATACATAATATACGTACTACATTGATTTTCAAAATAACGCAATATGTATATATATATATATATATTTAATTCTTACTTTTTCTCTTAAGTCTAGGTAATAGTAACAAGCTTAAGCTGATAACAAGCAGGACAGTGCACAACAGCACAAGGAGAGCCAGTATTACTGCTATGACTATCAGAGCAGTGGTTACAGATGAATCAGATTTGTTTTGGGAACTTCCTTCACTCGCAATTGAATCTGTAGCTTTTGGATCCATAGCTTCTTTAGAAGAAGATGTACATAAAAGCTTAGCTTCTTTAGAAGAAGATGTACATAAAAGCTTAGTGCAGTCTGCATAAAGAGAGGGTTTTAGTATATACTGTATAAGTCTACATGAAGAGAGCGTTTTATATATATATACTGCATCAGTATGCACATGCAACAACAACATAGGTGTATGTAAACATGCATACATGTATCATAGGTCATAGGAACAAATCTCATATAACATGAAACTTAGCTACGTATTTGAAACCTTTTGAACTGCCAGGTTTCTAACAGTATTAAAGTATGCAATAACTCTTTGGTACACTTTAAAACCCGGCCATTCAAAAGTTTTCAAATAAGTTTAAATTTTTTTTTTCATGTGTAGACAATGGGATCACATTACATGCGTACATATTTATTGATAAATTTTAATTTTAATTATTGTTTTTAGTTCATTTGTTTCTACAGCTTATTTTGAGTTTGTGTATATAAATGATTTGCTGCAATAATATATAGCATGTGTAAGTACTAATATAAACAGTGGGGTATATACGTATGTATATGCACACACAGTTAATATATATATTATGTTATTATACATGTCACCCTATGAAATCAGGCTTATTATATATATAGCCCCCAAGTTTTTAAATATTTACTTTTCTAGAAATTTCTTATCTCACCATTTTGTACAACTTGCATCACAATGTAGGGTCTGGCAAAAGGATTCACTTTATAACATGATGGACAATCTTGTGTTGTAATGAAGAACTCATTATTTAGGGAGCACCATGATCTGTTGAAAATTATGTAAACACATGTAATATTAAGGTGAGGTATACGTAATTATTAGTTGCATATTATATACCCCTATATTCGTCTCACCATCACAGCGGAAATATATAGTAGACTTATGGGCTAAGATACTAATATTTATCTTATCTTGCATTAGTGTTCCCCTGTATATACTATTAGAGAATTTAGATGTAATAGAGTTGCTACGTATATGTTGTATATATAATGACTAATCCCTTTCAAAAGTCTGGGTTACTTGGTAACTTAGTGACACTAGAATGCTACCCAGTGCTACTGATGAGGAGTGGTATTCTCTGACATTAAAGGCCTTCTAGCACAGTGGTATCTTAATTATGAATACTTAGTCTACCTTTCTTGATTACACTAGTTAATTTCCTTTCTTCAATTGCTATATATACAGTATATATACGTACATGTAGGCATATACGTACATATAAACACCACATTGGTACATATAAAGAAACATAGAAGGATATACATGTATATAGTCTTACCTCATTTGGGAAGCTGTACGGCTCTCTATATTCACTTCCAATTCAACAAAACTCTCAGGTTCAAATATCACCAGAGATGGATCAGCGGTAGAACAATCTTTATTGTTATTTTTACATGTTAAGGTATAATTGGTCAGCTCTGTAATTGTTTTTGGACATGAATTTGAGGTTATCTTTATGGACAAAGAGGTGAACCACCTGTTAGTGCCCTTCTGACAAAATGCCACACGTCCTATTGCTCCATAGCTACAGGACTCTTGAGTTGCAATTACATTAAAAGGTATCCTCTGTTGAATGCCATTAGAGAAACAGAGTTTCTCCCCTGAATTATATGAGAACATATACACAAAATGTATAAGCAACCAAATCAGACAAAGTTTCCATGCACTCACCAACTTCTTTTCCAACTTTGTCAGTTCTAAAAATCCAATGACCAACTTTTCCTGTGTTACCATGGGAACTGTCAATATCTTTAATCTTTTCATTAAATGACATATCAACAGTAAAGGATATATTTCCATCTCCAGCATTATAGCCGACTAATCCTTGATCTTTAGTTCTGGATGTGATTCTACCACTTGCATAATTAAATATGGCAGCTGAAATTGTGCCATCAGTTGCTATAGCAGCTTGAAATGTGTTACCCTAAATCGAGACATTAACGTTTTAATATACTATATGGTTGTCCACATTTAATTGTATATTTACCTCGTCATCATAATTTAATTGAACATCTTTCCATGTAACTATAAGACCCCATGTTGCATTGAAAGTCTGTATACCAATAAATTCACCTATTTGTATACTGACATTTTGAAGAAGGCTATGATCATTTGGCATTAGTAGTCTCTTGTAATATAATTTCCCTGTGTATTGATTAGCATCATTCCAATAAACAGCAAGCACTGAAGTGCACCGTTGCTGCTGCTGCTGCATTGGAAACTTTTCAGTCTTCCATACATCTTCCACGATATCATCGTTCTCATTGTAAAAACACAGAACTCCATTCCGATCAGCCTGCATGTGCAATGTATGTATAGCTATAATTAGGGGCTTTATGGCCACTATATAGTATTTAAAATTAAATAGCTATAGCTATAATACATGCATATTGCATGCATATGTACATACATAAATTAAAAGTATAACTGATTAAGAAACAAAAATTAAATTAACATATATATTAGCCTTATATAATTAAAAAGTATGACTCACATAAATTTCTTGTTTTAAGTATAATAAGTATCCTAATTTATTGAGACTCAGCAACAATTGTATTTGAAAACAATCGAACGTTTCAACCCGGAGGTCTTTTGGTCTTCATGCTGATTTAAGCTAGACCTCCGGGTTCAAACGTTCAATTTGTTTTTAAATACAATTGTTGCTGAGTCTCAATAAATTAGGATACTTATGTTTTGGCATATACGTATAATATAGGTATTATATATATATATATGTATGTAAGTGATACATGCATGGAACATACATATATGTATGAGTAAATCTTCCCAAAGAAAGGAAATCCTTCTTTATTTGCAGAAACACGTAAATTTTGCATACTGATCATGAATTCGCGATCGAAGGGATATCCAAGGAATTCTTCAAAGGATAGACCTATAGATGTGCATGTATGAGAGGCAAATTATATAATAGTACTTTTATATATACATTAGGCAAATTAGATTCCCAGTTTATCGTCCCCGCTCACATACTTTTTTGGGCACGCCGTCCAACTTTCATTTTTCATTATATGAATAGGTGCCAATAACTTCTGGTTACAACTTGCTTCTGTGCTCCTTTATAATAAATATTCAACTTTAATACTGTGTGTTCTACTTTAATATATACAACTTACTATTGTTTCTTTATTAAAAATTCAACTCAGTGAGTTTTGTATCTGATGACTGATTGCATGCATTTTTAATAATGAATAATAAAAAGTGACCTCCCTCCCTCATGTTATTTTCGAAACTGCTGGACGATAAACTGTGAACCATACTTAGCACATCAAAATGCATATATGTGTATACTAGGAAAATGGTGTTTTGGATTAGGACTTATATATTATACATATATTGCACCAAAGCAGCCAAGAGGTATATACATTGGCTGGGATACCTATATTAGAAGTGTCGATCAGTGACCATGCACCTATATATATATAGCTAGTCATGCATCTAAGATGCAGGGAAGTCTTCAAAGCGCCATAGACAGCCGAATGCTGATCGACAGAGTCGACACACACAACGGTATTCTTGTTTTGTCATTCTATATAGATGTTATTGGCTTGTAAAACCTAGCTTGCATCCCAAACTGGAAGGAAGAATAAATCTATATTATATATTATATTATTATTATTAAAGTGCATCATGTGCAAAGCACACTATAGGGCGTTATATGTGGAGATGCTAGTAGTTGTATCTACTGATATAGAATGTGCGTTCGTTTTCCCAGTCTATATAATACTGCATATCTATATTTATAGGATCTAACAAAGGGGACCATTAAACGATTGTTTTTAAACTGATTGTGAACAGACCGATCAGACCGACTTGGTGCTTATCATCTAGCTATAGATAGTTATAGTTACGAATATACGTTTTCCAAAGGTCTCTATCTATCTATTCTAAAGCACTTACAGTTAGATCTTCTGAATACTGAAAAGAAGCAGACTAATAAACCAAGCCACATCATTTTCCTGAAGATATATCAACCATGGGAGGGATTTGTGTAGCGAGACTAACTTTGTTCGCTTTTCTCTTTATAATACAACCGAAAATGGAATCCCAGGTATTATTGTAACGACCTTTTATATACAAAGCACTACGCTATCCATGTCACATGCAGCTTATGTCTATAGAAGGAGTGAAATCAGCTAGAACTTGTACACTTTAACGATGCTCCATGCACCATTAATACAGAGAGAGTGCAACATGCCTCATATACAGTCAGGGGAAGGTGTAGGAAACCAGATTCATTTAAATTAACATGACACTGGCCCAGTGGAGAAGAGAAGCAGAAGGAGAAAATTCTTATATCCTCATCCAGAGCCCTCACTAGTTCCCTGTAGCTATATATAGGCCTTCACTCGTATAAGCATAGACAAAATGTTGTAACTAATCATGAATCTTATGTTGCCAATAGCTCATTAACCAACTGATATGTGTATACTACACAAATCAATATTATACAAAATTACTGTGTAAAACCTGTCAGTCAAGTTTGAAGGGAAATAGTGACCTCTGTTGGTTGGGATAAAACAGAGAGGGGTGAGAGCCAAGAGAAATTTTAAAAGGAGGAATGGTAAATATAGATGGTGGTTTGAGCTAAATGGCTCTGAAAGGCTTTTGGTTGAATTGGAATCACTATGGCACCACAACTATTGGAGAATGGAGAGAATGCAATGTTGGTATGGGTTTGCGTAAGGAGGGGGACTAGTCACATGAAGATATAGAGCAACTGCATGTGGTGTATATTGATGCAACATATAATCAGAACATTATATAGAACTGATGCTTATCTAATCATGTTGGTTGTGTATCTATTGTATAGTGCTACATGGGGCAAGATATAGCCCTAGTTTGCAACTGCACACGGTGCACTCAAATCTATATAAAATGCCTACAATATGAATACCTCACTAACTACGTACCTGCAACTATTACATTTGTCATTCCAGTCTAGTCTTTTAGCATGCAAATGAAACTAGTGTGATCCTCATTTACATATACGTATTACGTATACATAATTGCACAAAAATACAATATAATATATATCTGAACCCAGTATTAATAATGGGATCTATGTATTATATATATTATCCATTTTGAATCTAAAAGCAGAATATTTTGTGACATAAAACATTAACAGAGATTTTCTATACATACATACATAATATATAAGCTATATAGGAAGAAAGTCTCTTCCAGTTTTATTTATAAAGGTGAGTGGTGATTTAGATTACGAATTTACAGTCTTTTAAAAATTACCAATTTAGACAAGCTTCCTTATCTTCCTCTAGTGTGTCTTTGTATATTTGTGTGGATATATATATGGTGAAACCCTATAGTTCTGCACCATAATATTATACATATATAGGCTTATACTCTTTGTTATATTTTCAATATTATGCTTATATATAACATATTGAACAATAAGTAAGTATAAACAACTATGTACATGTATATATAGGTCATTGTGAATACGTATATATATATATATACAATGACTGTAAATCTTGCAGTGTGAAAGTACTAATAATATATAGGGAAAATTCAGAATGGTTCAATGTGAAACAAGCTTATAAGAAAGGGTATACATGTGCCCCCATATGATCACTTAGTGTGTTTCATGGACTATGCATGTGATGAGAGAAGCAATTGATTAGTGCTGAAGTATAACATTGTATGTGCAGCTTTTCCTATTCACAGATATCCTACTACCTGTTGCTATAGTAACAAGGATATGGAAATAACTTGAGAGTCCTTGATGAAGCAATGAAAAGAAGGATGTGTATAATATTAATTATTCGGGGAAGACTCACAGTAAGGAGAGGAGATTGTATCATAAAGGTGATGAAATATCTATAGGAGTTATACTCCATGAAGAAGGTTCAAGTAAAGAGGAGAGGATAATAGTTGACACTTCAGCTATTATACGTATATGCATAGATATATATTCGTAAAATGTCATGCAATTAATGTACTGGAGTGGTTCATATTATACAATTAAAAATTTTCCAGGAATGGAATTCAAGCAGATTAAAATACATTACAGCTCACATAGCCTAGTACATGAAAAAACGAACTGCAAAATCAGTCATGTATACTGTACATACTGTATGTATATGTACATGGTTTATGTTTATATGTAGTTGCACAAACGTTCATTCAAATCCTATGTATGTAAATCTTTTGAAGGTCAGGGAAGAGGGCATTTCCCTCCTGCAGTGGAGCACCCAAAATGGCTGCCTTAGGAGAGGTATGTCTTTCCACTATACTCATCTTCAATGACTGCTCATCTATAGAGGACAAGTAGCTAAATACTTCAGGTATTGTTCTTCTTTCATGATGTTCCGGATTCCTATATATAGTAAATGTGAAAAACATTCTTCATCCAAAGCTCTATAGGTTTTCCCTAAGTAGTAAGTCTAGGAAAAGAGTCTATTTGTATTCTTCCTCATAGTACATGATGTCAACCATATGCATGTCTATAGGAAAATGGTGTTTATAACATACCTGGGACAAATGTACTTCAACTATAGCGTACATACATATATGTGTATACATTATTAAGTGATTCACACTCACCAGCACTGAACCATGATCCTGTAGATCTTCTTAGGACAACCTGGCGGAGGAGGCTGACAGTAGCCAGTTGGTAGTAACTCTATCACCTGTATATGTATACATATATGAATCAATGAGTCATTTTGTATATGGTGCATATTAAATATACGTATGTACAGTACAAATATTGCAATGTAATTCTTATATGAGGCCTTGGGTTGTGTAAACAAAATATGCACATGCACAGTAAAGAATTTATTATATACACATACAAAACACATTTTTTAATATATGATTATTTCTCTGAAAACATTCCATTACCTAAAATGTATAAAATTTACACTTGCTGAAAAATTGCTAAGGCATTCATTATTTGTATTTATATATACCTTGTCAATGTTAAACTCTTCAAATGGTTTATGTCCGAGTGACCATATCTCAAACATCACCATTCCAAAGCTCCACACATCACTCTTTGTAGTGTACTTGCCATACAAGATGGCCTCTGGAGCTGTCCATTTGACTGGAATCTGACCTCCCTTGGGCTTGTAGTAGTAGTCCTTATCCATGTCATGTGACATACCAAAGTCAGCAAGCTAATGAAAAAACATGATATATAGATTATTGTTTAATTAATGTATGGTACATGTGATAATTAGTGTGTTTAATATAGTTTCAGATTGTATATAGTAATTAGTTATAATACATATAGTCTGTTTACCTTGCAGTTCAAGTTCTCGTCAAGGAGAATGTTTCGAGCTGCAATATCTCTATGTATAAACATCTTCTTAGAAAGGTACGACATTGCATCAGCTATTTCAACACAAAACTTTAAAAGGAGTCTACTGTTGTGCTTGTTATCTCTCTCCTGAAATCTATCATGAATGCGTAGAAAAACGTATGAAGTACTTAATATATAAAGAAAATCTGAGAGTCAAATGATGGCGGCATTTATATAGTCAAAGTTTTAATATAATCGCCTTTAGATCTTAAAGTTCTCATAGAAGATCGTGTACATTAGATTATATATACGTATATATACGTATATACATGTAAATGTATTATTTTACTATTTGGAGAACTTACTGGTCTGACGCTTTAAGAAGATAATTTCTCAGATCACCATTACTTGCTAGTTCCATTGCAATGAAAATCTGTAAACATAATATTATGTTGTTGTATATATAATTAAGTTCTTTATAACTACATAATATGTATACGTATACTATATGAGTAGTTTTACTGCTAATCTATTAACAAGTTGATATTTCATGAAGTGAAATATCAATTTTCATATATATTCTTGCATATATACCTGTCATATACACAGTTGTTTTACTATATACTATGTACACACAGTACCTTGTCATCGTCCATGGCAACACCAACGAGTCTGACTATATTGGGATGGTTAAACTGTCCTATTATGGCAGCTTCCTTCAGTAGTTTGATCTTCTCATCTTCACTTGCACCTTCTCTCAACCTCTTGACTGCCACTATCTTCCCATTCTTCACTCTTCCCTTGTACACTTCTCCAAACTGCCCCTCCCCCAGCTGGTGGGAGAGCTCTAGATTTCTAATGTCTAGTTCATTGAATTCCTTTCTTTTGTTAATGTGAGTGTATAATTCTTCAGCATTACCAGAGGGCTCCCTGTAATATTTCTCCGGATCCAGAACACTATACATCTTGATAGCCAGGGAAATGAAGATATAATTTCTAAGACTTAATCACAATATACGTATAGTGAATAGTTAATAGAATAAAGATTTCTTCTAACTGCATTGAACTTATCACTTATCTTTTGAAAGGATCATCTTTCGACTTTTAGAGCGTCTAAAGATGCAGTTTTGTTGTCTCTTCTTGGTTGTCAGATGTTTCGACCCCGAGGGTCTTCTTCAGTCAGCTCTAAAAGTCGAAAGATAATCCTTTCAAAAGATAGTGATTAGTTATTGTGTTCCTGTAGCAGCATATACGTATACTGCTATGAGAAGCTAGCTCTATATAAGTAAGTAATCCCCGTCATCACGACAACATATTGAACCTTTTAATTAGTCTGTCAATATATAATTTGCACTATATATATGTGCATCTATATACAATTAACTGAAGATCGATATCATGGAGGGCTTGCAGGATTGATTATTCTGTAAAATGCACAGTTCCTATGACATTGACTGTAGTTTCAGAAAATAGTCATGCATAACAATTGCATTGTATCACCAAGACATCATATTTTCATTAAATAACATGTGTATATATATGCACATTTATATATACTCACATGACTTTCAGGTTCAATAGTCTGTTGCAGTATTTCATGGTGATTTGATTTACCCTGCTGTTATGAAAACACACGACTGAACCAAAATTTCATATATCTAAATATGTACTCTAAAAGACATAACAATAATCAAGTGCATGCTGCCTAACTGAGGTACTGTACCAGTATACATAATTACATACAATATTATACATCCTATGTATATACAATATGTTTTGGTACCACAAACTACATATATACCCACTGTATTTAATTTGTGATGTGCTTCTTGCTTGGTAAGGAGAGTGCATTCACAAGTTGATCCACTTGAGAATGTTTCTTTAGCTATATACATTTACAATTAGTCTCAATATTATTATGTATGGATATATTTATAGACGTATGTACGTATGTAGCATTTATATGGAGATACATGTATGTATGTATGTACATGAGATGAAATTAATATGTATATAATAATCATAATTGATAAGCTCCTGGTAATCAAGATACATATTTACAGAAACATGTACATATATATTTGCTGGCTGTAATGATCAAGTTTCTTTGCCTGTATATACCATATATAACTTTTTTGAATACAACCTTCTTACATGGGTTGGTCTTCCTTCCCTGTGTTCTTCTACGGAATACAATCCATCCTATACTGATGAGCAAAAGGACACTGGCAATCAGTAGAAGAAGAGATAAAGATATTACCACAGCAGCTGTGGCTGAATTGCCATCCATCTGAGAATTAACTAAAGTATAGTATAAACAGAATAACCTGTTGAAATCTATATGTTATACCTTACATTTGAAACTTACTATTATGGCAGGTATCTTCGATTTCATGTAGAGATGACATCGAAGTTATACAATCGGACTCTATGATACAGGAAACATATATTACACCTGCAATAATCATTTCATATACAAATACGTACATACAGTACACTATTCACCTACCGTTTATCATTATTTGTATGACAAAATAAGGTTTATCATGGGAGGTCAGGTTGCAAGGTATTTCAGTAGTTGTGAGAACTATGAAATTCTCTTTACTTCCAAAGCAGTTTCCCCAGTTATCTTCTTTTGGGATACTCACTATAGCTCTTAATTCAATAGAATCTTCTGGTTCAAACTGTAGCACGCATACTTTTGGATTGTCACTATCACAAATATAATCACTTCTATCACAATAACAATTATACGTACACCGTGTGGAATAGAAATCATGGTATCTTAATGTCTTTTTTAAGAAAACTCGAAATACTTCTAAATAGCATCTTGAATCAGAATCATAACAATACTGGATATTCTTGATAGCTCCACTACAATTGAATCCTCTAGAATCTGATAAAAAATATCTCTTGGTATTTCGCAAGCAATCTATGACAATAGCATTAAATAACATTAAATAACATTAAATACAATATTTATTAAATAACATTAAATACAATATAACATTTTTACAATATATATAAATGTATTATGGGGGCATAATTCTACAATTATTATCCATGCACCACACTACCTATAATCTGCAAATGTTTCTCCTGCACAAATGCATTTGTATGGCAAAACTTCCCACAATGGAACCTGTGGAAATGGTCACCTCTCTAGAACAGTCATTTACTTAAAGTGGCAAATTTAATCAAATCCCAAAAATTCACACTATTACTTTATTCTCTTAACCCGATCCAGTCTGAAAAAAACTTTTATTGCGGCCAAATAAATTAGGTCACATATGTAGACAGCTGGATTAGGTTTGTGCAGGTTTGAATTCACTATAGATTTATTGATTGAAGCTTTGCGGCAAAACTACAGTGTTGTGGATTATGTGGAGTGCACTGTACACGGCAATTAAAGTACTTTCTTATATGTGACCATGTAAGATATAATATATCAACTGCACTACATGAAAATGCTAATATATACTAACCTCCAAGAGTGTTTACCCAGAGTAGTGGCAGTAACAGTATGAAGAGACTAGAGGAGACCATTCTGAAAGTTGTTGCTTATATGTAACCCAAAAATGCTATAATAAACTTGCACAAGCTTTTCTTTCTTTCTGTACATGTATTTATTTACAGAGCTTGACTAAAAGTGAAATTACTTTCAACTTCAATGTTTATTTGATCACTGCATGTTTATATAACATGCCATGTGCAGTTAAGGTGAACACGAACATCTAGTCATGCATGTCATTTCAAATTTGTGTACTGAATTATACTCACTACTGCTACACGCAAAATTGATTGATATAAAATGAGATGATAGAAAACCAGTCGGTTGAGTTAAAAGAAACACAGTTGGACCTGAAAATGTTGTCACTACATGCAGAAACAGCTGCTATATAAAACTATCAAATATAATGGAATAATTCTCTTTAAGAAGTAAACACCTTTCTTTCCCTTCACACTAGGAAGGCATATCTTCGCTGTTCAAGTGAATCTTTAGTAGCATAATTTCTTTGTTGCATGCACGAATACTGGATTCAGTTTGTTCAATTTCAACACCCAACTCCTGTATCTGAAAGCAAAATAAATATATTGAAAGTTAAATTGGTTAATTCCTTTATCATTTGCACATTGTACATACAGTATGAAAAACCATACACCCCGTTGTGCACCGTTGCATAACTATAATAAGAGGCACTTTGGCCTCTTATTAGAGTTATACAATGTGATATCCTGCCGAAAACTCAGTAAAGATACAGGAGTCTTTTCTTTTCTGTAATACAGTATAAACATTAGCCTGACTTAACAAGTTACCTACAATGTTTCATATGCAGGCTGAGCATCTTCTATAGGGATTGAGCAATAATGGTGAATGTGTGTTGTTTTCCTTTAACAAGTTAAGTCTTCTACCTACAATGTTTCATATGCAGGCTGAGCATCTTCTATAGGGATTGAGCAATAATGGTGAATATGTGTTGTTTTCCCAGCATCCTTAGATTCTAGCCACCTTATATGGGAGGATTTCATTGGACTATGTGGCATCTTTAGTTTGGCTTTTACACTGCAGCTGTCTTTTACACTTTTAATGTTTGTAATAGCCTTGGATACCTTTCAATTTTAAAATATTTTATTATTAAAGTACTATAGGCTCTTTTACACAATAGGCAGAATAGGCATATGTGAATATTTTACAGAACAGGCATATATATAGCATATAGGAAAATGGTATCTTAAATTTTTCATGTCCAATGGCTACATTAGTACATTAGTACAATGCAAGTGTGATGTGAATATGTTGAAAGTGACTCATTGTAAGACATTTTCAATATTGTGGCATTCCCTTTGGCGACAATTAGCGGCACTCCCACCATACCCCCCCCCACTGGGGTAGATTGGTTAGCTCTTCAATTTCAGTCTGATGTCAAGTGTTAGACAAATGTGAGCTTAGAGATACACATACTAGCAGCTTCATATAATGATTAGCCTTTGTAGCAAGTTGGTAATAGATTCCTTTGATCATAATATGTTATGACAATATACTTCTTCTTTATACGTCTTTATACTTTAGAGTCAATGGTCTGAAACGTTCCATATGAAGTCAACTGTAGTGCAATATTTAGTAGCTATCAATTTCAGGATGTTTTCTAGGGAAACAATACTGGTCCCAGTACTATACTCTTAATTCTGAGAAAGGTAGGTACATTGTACTTACCTACGTATGTTTCATAGCTAATTAAGCTTCTGGATCAATTTGACATTAAAAGTAGGAAAATGAGAATACAACTACTGTAGCTAAAAAGGCCACATTTGTGTAAGAGGTATCTTTATAACCAGTCAACTACATGGACACATATGTAAGAGGTATCCTTGTAACCAGTCAACTACATGGACACGTGTGTAAGAGGTATCCTTGTAACCAGTCAACTACATGGACATGTGTGTAAGAGGTATCCTTGTAACCAGTCAACTACATGGACACGTGTGTAAGAGGTATCCTTATAACCAGTCAACTACATGGACATGTGTGTAAGAGGTATCCTTGTAACCAGTCAACTACATGGACACGTATGTAAGAGGTATCCTTGTAACCAGTCAACTACATGGACATGTATGTAAGAGGTATCCTTGTAACCAGTCAACTACATGGACACGTGTGTAAGAGGTATCCTTGTAACCAGTCGACTACATGGACATGTGTGTATACATGTGGTACACAGAAATACACTGAAAGGTATATGTCAGTGATGAACAGTGGAAATCCCAGAAACAGCTGTCTGGCCCAGTGGATAATGAGAAGAAAAAAATTGGCATGAAACCATATCCTCATCCAAAGTTCTATAGATATTCCCTAAGTAATAATTCTAGGAAAGAGTCTATTCTACCATTCTAAGTATGCTTCATTATCCTCATGGTGATGTCAACCATGTTTGTAGGAATAGGATGCTTTACTTAGTTAATTCTGTTTAATACCTTGGTTGACTGCAGCTGGTGCAGGTTGGTCCTCAAAGTCAGTTCCTGGTCCAAACAGGATATCACATCCATCAACTGCCTCTCTCTAGCCCTCGCCTTTGGGAGCGTAGAATTACCCAAGCTAGACTGTAGCTTCGCCTCGAGCTGTGCAAGTTCCTTCTGATGTCTTTTTAAAAGGCTTTCCTTCTCCTTAAAAATCTTCAACAGCTCGTCTTTGTGATCATTTAGCAGCTTCAACTTTTCTGGATCTTCGCTTAAAGAAGAAATGGCACAATCCAGGTTTGAAGCGATCATAGTGACTCCTTGTAAGCGTTTCCGCAAACTTCGTTTCATTCGACCAAGCAGAAGCTCGGAGCGTCGCAGAGCCTTATGTTTGATCAAATATCCTTTTGGCTTCTTGTGAGAAGGCTGAGACACAAAAAAATCCGCGTCCTTCAACGCAAAGGTAACCTGTTTCTTGTGCTTGCCCCACTGTGCCCAAACAAGAAGAGGTCTCTCCTCCGGACTCATTCGTCTCATGCAGTTGTGCCATATTTCTACCATGACTTGGGGCTTAGTCTTCTTGGTTGCGTTAGAAAGAACTTTAACGAGGTCACCACATGTCGTGTCTACGCTTACACCACGAATTACGCGCCCCTGACCTTCCACTTCAACTACAAAGTCGAACTTGCTTTCTGCGTCTTCAGCCATTTTGTAAAACTGTAAACACGATTACCGATAAGAAACCACAAGTCATCAGGGTACATCTTCAGCACATGTAGTGCCTTTGGACTTCAATGTTAGGAGTATACACTTGCTAAGGGACAGCCTCGCAGTGAATCATACTTGTGTCAACGTTCGTCCACTATATTCCTTTCCGGAAGTGTAATTCTAAATTTCAGTGGGACGTCGGCCATTTTACGAGCACATTTACCTCCTTTGACCAGTATGAGTTATAACTATATAGTCACAGCTCAGAAGGCTACAGCTGTTAGTCATTCGCAGACCGGCCATTTCACCAGTAAAGATGACCTCAATCTCCTCCTGGCGAAAGGGAACAGGCTGGAGGTATACTGTGTGACAGCAGAAGGACTCAAACCTCTTGTAGAGTACTCCCTCTATGGGACCATCTGTGCAATGCAGTTGTTCAAAGTTGAGGTGAGTGTGCACAAGTTCCTCTTGTTTACACAGCTTGTTTGCATTTCATTGTCAGCTGTGCATTGCTGTTGTTTTACATGTTATTTGTAAGTATTAATCACATTGTCCCTGAAGGGTTTAAAGTAATTTGTTTTTAGGTATGTTAATAGATGTTTGTCATTATTTCATATGCGTGGGAATATTCGCAAGATGAAATTTCATGAACATTTCTCACTTGCAAAGTTGAACGATGCTGCCATTTCTTACACTTTCAACAATGCAACAATTAATACTAATACATTGGCTATATAACTAATATAAATAATCAAGTACCCATTTGCGAAAATAAAACACAAAATTTTAGTTCAACTGACAATTTGTGAAAATTTTGCCTCACGAATATTTCCATGTATATGGTATATTGGGTATTCATTATAGTCATTTACTTTCTATAGAAGGAAACAAAGGATTGGCTCTTTGTGCTTACCAGCAAGTACCACATTGCTATTGTGGCCTACGATGAGGAAGCAAGGGAGATTGTAACTAAAGCCTATGGAGATGCAAAGGTAAGTTTGCTGGTTGCCTAATAAGATGCCCTCTAGTTGCCTAATAAGGAGATGCCCTCTAATCGCCTAATAAGAAGATGCTCTCTAGTTGCCTAATAAGGAGATGCCCTCTAATTGCCTAACAAGGAGATGCCCTCTAATTGCCTAACAAGGAGATGCCCTCTAATTGCCTAATAAGGAGATGTTCTCCCTGCTATGATCTAGGAACGTGTTGGGAGGCCAACAGAGAGTGCTCCGCTGTGCATCATTGACCCAAATAGCAAGATTGCTGCTCTGTATATGTATGCTGGCATCTTGAAGATTGTGCCTTTGAAGTTTGAACAAGATGAGAAACTGAAGGCATTCAATATAAGGTATGTACATTTGAAATACTGTAAGTTAGGATGATTTGAGATATGTATGTAGTATCTATAGAAAAATTGATTATTTTGAGCATCAGCAGCACAATTTAGATAAAGAAATTGAGTATTTCAACCCATAGGTCTTCATCAGTAATGAATGAGGAAAGATGCAACCAGTTTAAATAGGATACTGTATCTGTGTATGTACGTAGTTATACAACAATTTTAAAGCATGTTGTGTTGCTAGTGGCGACAGAACATTTAAGCTTTCTTAAAAGTTTAAAGTGTCATTTCAAGCAAAGAAT
Organism: Chondrosia reniformis; assembly: GCA_947172415.1. NCBI lineage: Eukaryota > Metazoa > Porifera > Demospongiae > Chondrillida > Chondrillidae > Chondrosia > Chondrosia reniformis. The sequence continues at coordinate 6,828,410 of OX359191.1, forward strand.
TCTTGGAAACCAAGACATTGAACTTTGACCCTTCTTTATGAAAGGGATTATTTATTCCGCTGTGAATTAAATTTAGGAATAATACAAATGTAATCCAGAACAATTGTATAACAACCTTTCAAGACTCTATTAAAGTTGAGAGATTTTCCTAAACCTTCAGAAAACCCCCTGCACCCCTGGGTCAATGTAATGCCCATGTTTTCCGTTTTAGCAATATTTATTATATTTATTGTTGTTTATTGTTGTTTATTGTTGTTTATTGTTGTTTATTGTTGTTTATTGTTGATATTTCCTGATTTGCAGTAACGTCACACACATACATGCAGTATGTGTGTGATGCAGTTGTTTGGTTTATGTACGTGTATATACAAAGTATTATATTCCTTTTAAAGTTTGTAGATAAGTTCTTTGTACAGTTTATGCTTATCTCTTATTTTCTCTTTACTCGTCCTAATGTACTGTGTGATACGTACTATTGCTTGCAATAGATTGGTGGACCTGTACATTGTCAACATGTCGTTCTTGAGCGGATATGACAAGCCAACACTAGTATATTCTTGTGGAGTGAGTATATACAATAACTGTATCTAGACTGTATCATTACTGCATTATGACTGTATCACGACTAGTGTCATTCTTTGCCTCTGGATTTACCCCGCCCATTCATGTCTCCTGAGGCTAATCGAACACAGGATTGATGATGATTTCAACTTTAAGATCAGCTCTAAATTTTATAGTCCCATAATTTTTCAATGTATCATGACTGTATCACGACTGTAGCAGATCATTAGTAATGACATTAATGTACGTATGTACTTCCATTCGCTTGACACTGAAGTCTTCTTTGTAGTCCACTAGTGGAAAAAGGTGTATCAAGTCCTTTACTGTTGACATCCAGCAGCAAGATTTAGTGCGAGCACCTTTGCAAGTGGACAAAGATGACCCAAACAGTTATTTGATGTTTCCCGTCCCCCAGCCCTCAGGGGGCGTGCTCAGTGTGGCTGATTATGCAATCACTTGGTACAATGGAATTAAACAAGTAATGACAGATTCGGCTTTTCTTAATGTAAGTCATTCATTACTAACTGGTGATTATGTTGTGATTGTCACATGTAATATTGTGATTGTCACATGACCGCCTTATGATTGTCACATGTAATATTGTGATTGTCACATGACTTCCTTGTGATTGTCACATGACTGCCCTGTTAAGTTAAGATGGTCCCTCACTTATCTGAACCCAATGGGGATGCCCCTGGTTCAGATAAGTACATATGTGAAATGACTGGATTGGTAAAGCAACAGAGTGTGTGTACACTTAATTTATGCCACGTACAACTTAATGCCTAATACCTTCTTCAACTAATCTAAAATAGCTATAATTGGTCTCTAGAGATACGTACAACAATAAGCTTCCTTTCACTAAAGTAGACATGTGGCCTTTCTTACATACATGTGTACATGTAAATGTTGATAGAAACAAAATCATAATCCTGATAATCTGATTGGCCAGTTATTTGTGCTCCAGATACATAAAGTACCTCTACGTATATACACAAAGATTAATGAGTGGTGAGTTCATAGTGATCGTTTTTGTGTGTTTCCAGGGAGCCCAGATCAGTTGCTATGGTGAGGTGGACAGCAAGCGCTTCCTCCTTGGAGATGCAAACGGGTACCTCCACATGGTGTTCCTGACCACAGAGGAGAGCATGGAGGGAGACGTCACAGTGGTGGAACTGAAACTGGAAAAACTGGGAGAAGTAAGTGATGCTGCCGCTAGACTGCTCAAGATAACCTACCTATCAAGACAGTACAGTGCAAACGACCTTACAGTGTTTCTTTCAGAGTATTTAGCAAGGGGGGGGCAAAATAATGATAATAGAAATGAAGGGGGCAAACATATTTAGTACACCAATGTTCATTCTAGCACATATATAGCATCTAACATTTGTCATTTTCAAGGGGGGGGGAGGCCTGAAAGAAACCCTGGAAGGTATTAGTCTCAAGGTTGCTGATCAGGTTTCATTTAAGGGGAGGGGCATTTTCATCCTTATTATAATATTGCCTTCCTTAGATTCTAGGTTAGCCAGAAATTCACAAAAGGTGCCATCCTGTTCAATAATAAAAGTTTCTTATCATCAGCAAACTTAATAAATCAGGGAGTGCACTAGTAGCAAGGTTAAAAATAAAATAGATTTTCTGGGGTGCATCATGCCTCAGACCCGCTTACATGCACACGTGGACAATAAGAAGCCTTCCCCCTTTTCCCCAACATTTCCACAAAATTGAAAACCCTCCTTCCCTTGGTATCTTTCCTCTATGTTTATGAGGCCCTGTTGACAAAGGAGGAAACTGTATCCTCATCCTCATCCTCTGAAGCTGTTTCAGTGCATATTCTGTCATTGGCATATGGTGACTAGTGCTCTGTATTTCTTGTCCAGGTTTCCTCTCCAAAGAGTATCACTTACCTGGACAATGGAGTGGTGTTCATTGGGTCCATGCTCGGTGACTCACAGCTCGTGAAACTCCTCAAGGATCCACTGCTCGGCACCGAAGACTGCTACATTCAAGTGCTAGAAACCTTTACCAATCTGGGCAGTATTGTTGACATGGTTACGGTTGATCTAGACTGTCAGGATCATGATTCTGTGAGTGTGTCGACTCACCACTTTAACACATAAGAAGTGGCTTGCTATATGAGTATTATCTGTGGCTACGTATAAGGTTTAATTTTATTCAATTGGTTCTACAAATGCAATTGGATTAATTGACTTGGATGTTACCACATCCCATTTCCATTTTGTTTTTTTTAGATTGTGACTTGCTCTGGATATGGAAGGAGTGGTAGCATCAGAATAGTTAAAAGTGGTATAGGGATAAATGAGGTAGCTTCCAATGAATTAGAGGGAATCAAAGGTACGTGTATATACATACATACATACATACATACATACATACATACATACATACATACATACATACATACATACATACATACATACATACATACATACATACATACATACATACATACATACATACATACATACATACATACATACATACATACATATATACATACATACATATATACATACATACATATATACTAATAAAGGGATTTAAAAGCAACACAATTTTATCAAATTTGAACGTTTCAACCTGAAGGTCTTCATCAGCAACAGGGTTGAAATGTTCAAAATTTGATTAAATTCTGTTGCTGAGACTCATTTGAATCCCTTTATTAATATGATCGCAACAAATAATCCGTATCATTTCATACATATATGCGTACATACAGTATATGTACATGTATACGCATGTACATGTATATGCATACATACTAACTTACATATGAGCATATGCTATATTCTGTTTGAGCCAGTTGCAATGGTAACACAAGATTTTTTTGTTTTTGAGAAAATGGCTTCCAAATACGTATCTTAATATCAGAATGTCATTGTATTACAAGAGTACCATTTCTATGCTCTACTGCCTCTAGGGGTGTGGTCACTCAAGACTGGACCAGACAGCACATCTGATAATGCTATTGTTATTAGCTTTGTGGGACAGACGCGGTTAGTGTACAACTTCTGTTGTCATAGTAACTAATATTCATATTGTTTCTCTTTGTTCCGTTTCTTCCTCAAGTATTTTGAAGCTGACTGGAGAGGAGTTAGAGGAGACAGAAGTCCCAGGGTTCCAAGATTCTGATCAAACTTTTCAATGTGGGAATGTAAACCATAGCCAAATTGTACAGGTACGTACGTATGGATGAGGATACAAGAAACTTCTAGATTTTCTTCTTCATCTTCTTCTCCACTGGGAATTCCACCCTTCCTCAGCGACCCTGGGATTCTTAACCTTCTTCTTGATCTTTTGTGATTCCTTGGCCTATGTGTATGGACTGACAGATTATCTATCCCTTTATGTATTGATCTGCTGTCTTGTCACACTCAGCTCTATCCTTGCAGATTACTCCATCTTCTGTGAGGCTTGTTAACCAAGAAACGTTAGCCCTGGCAAGGTGCTCATGTGTATAGTATAACCTACTACGTACACCACAAGAATTGTCTAATTTACTAATGCTAATAACTAGTACTGGTTTTACGCTAACCAGGTGTTACCATTAGATATGTAGGTGCAATTTACTAATACATCACTTTTTTAAATAAAGATGAAGATGAAAGCTGTGTCTTAATGTATTAAGCTTCAGAGCTTTAAATGAGGATTCACTTTTTTAATTCCTTTATCTTTGATTCACATCAATGATACATGTACGTATCGTACATACGATCAAAAATATATTATGTAGAGTTTATTAACATTTAGTTCAGCATTTCCACTTGATTTCATTATAGCCTTTGGAAGCCGACTTCAGGAAAGAAGATTGGCACATCTGCTTTCAATAGTAACCAGGTGGTGGTTGCTATAGGTTGTGATGTGCACTATTTGGAAATAAAGGAAGGAGAACTTAAGGAAGTCTCGTAAGCATAATATACAGTACACTCATTATTAACCTGAAAATGTCACATGATGGTCACATTACTCTGCACAGGCACTGTATCCTAGAGTATGAAGTTGCCTGCATTGATATATCCCCGATTAATGGGAAGGATACAAGTGACATTTGTGTAGTTGGACTGTGGACAGACATTTCAGTGAGGATATTAAAGCTTCCTTCGTTACAAGAACAGCATCATCAAATCCTCGGAGGAGGTATGTATAAGTCTATACAATGTACATAATGTATATACCTACTATAACTGCAGACATTTTTGTGTGATAAACTTTCATGTTGAAATATTTTCATGGTCTGGACCAATCAACTACACTCGTTTGATTTGTGTGACTGATTGCATGTGTGTGAGTGTGTGAGTGTGAAGGGACTGGTGAGTAAGAGACGAGTATACCTGCAACTAGCAGGGATGTGAGCTTTTGGGCCGTACTACATATTTCACTCTTGTTCCCAGAGCATTTTATTATTCTCTCTGTGTGTAGAGATATTGCCAAGATCTGCTTGTATGATCACAGCTGAGGAGATATCCTATCTTTTGGTTACCCTTGGCGACGGATGTCTACTCTACTACAACCTTGATCCACATACCTATGCCTTGTCTAATGCAAAGAGAATAGTACTCGGAACTAAGCCAGTTATACTGAAGAAATTCTATACCTCAGGTATGGGCTGGTGAATGTAATATCTATCCCTTTTATTTATATTTGTGCATCACATCTCTCACATGCAGGTTCAGCAGTGAATGTTTTCACTTGCTCAGATCGTCCAACCATCATTTATTCAAACAATAAGAAGCTCCTCTTCTCCAGTGTGAATATGAAGGAAGTAAACTACATGTGCACTCTGAATGCAGAAGCTTATCCTGACAGGTAAGGGTGCTTGGGGAGGGGAGGCTGACAGGTGAGGGTGCTTGGGGAGGGGAGGCTGACAGGTGAGGGTGCTTGGGGAGGGGAGACTGACAGGTGAGGGTGCTTGGGGAGGGGAGGGTTACAGGTGAGGGTGCTTGGGGAGGGGAGACTGACAGGTGAGGGTGCTTGGGGAGGGGAGGCTGACAGGTGAGGGTGCTTGGGGAGGGGAGACTGACAGGTGAGGGTGCTTGGGGAGGGGAGGGTTACAGGTGAGGGTGCTTGGGGAGGGGAGACTGACAGGTGAGGGTGCTTGGGGAGGGGAGACTGACAGGTGAGGGTGCTTGGGGAGGGGAGGGTTACAGGTGAGGGTGCTTGGGGAGGGGAGACTGACAGGTGAGGGTGCTTGGGGAGGGGAGGGTTACAGGTGAGGGTGCTTGGGGAGGGGAGGCTGACAGGTGAGGGTGCTTGGGGAGGGGAGACTGACAGGTAAGGGTGCTTGGGGAGGGGAGACTGACAGGTAAGGGTGCTTGGGGAGGGGAGGGTTACAGGTGAGGGTGCTTGGGGAGGGGAGGCTGACAGGTGAGGGTGCTTGGGGAGGGGAGACTGACAGGTAAGGGTGCTTGGGGAGGGGAGGGTTACAGGTAAGGGTGCTTGGGGAGGGGAGACTGACAGGTAAGGGTGCTTGGGGAGGGGAGACTGACAGGTGAGGGTGCTTGGGGAGGGGAGACTGACAGGTGAGGGTGCTTGGGGAGGGGAGGCTGACAGGTGAGGGTGCTTGGGGAGGGGAGGGTTACAGGTGAGGGTGCTTGGGGAGGGGAGGCTGACAGGTAAGGGTGCTTGGGGAGGGTGACAGGTGAGGGTGCTTGGGGAGGGGAGGCTGACAGGTGAGGGTGCTTGGGGAGGGGAGGCTGACAGGTGAGGGTGCTTGGGGAGGGGAGGCTGACAGGTGAGGGTGCTTGGGGAGGGGAGGCTGACAGGTGAGGGTGCTTGGGGAGGGGAGGGGAAGGGAGGGGAGGGTTACAGGTGAGGGTGCTTGGGGAGGGAGGGTGACAGGTGAGGGTGCTTGGGGAGGGGAGGGGAAGGGAGGGGAGGGTTACAGGTAAGGGTGTTTGGGGAGGGAGGGTGACAGGTGAGGGTGCTTGGGGAGGGGAGGGGAAGGGAGGGGAGGGTTACAGGTGAGGGTGCTTGGGGAGGGAGGGTGACAGGTGAGGGTGCTATGGCAGTGCATTAGAGTGATCGATTATTATCAAGCACTGCTTGCATACAATCTTAGACACTGAACTACTTTTTAAAGGGAGTGTGTGCTAACTGATTTTATGTGGCAATTTATGAGTGCTGAAACAAACTATATGCCTGTAGTAGTATTCCAGGATCTTTGTAGCTAAATTGAACTGAATTTATGACATTGTTGGCACTTAGTGTAGACACTTAGATATATACATACGTATGTACTTGCTTGCTTATGTAACAATGTGATGCATGTAGACAAATGCATTGTTCTGTGTCTTCTCATGTAGTTTTGTATTAGCCACGGATGACTCTCTCATCATTGGCACAGTTGATGACATTCAAAAGCTTCACATGCGGACCATCCCCCTCTACGAGACGCCTCGTCGCCTTGCCTACCAGCACTCCAATCATGTGTTTGGTGTTGTAGTAGTACGAACAGACACTATTTCGGACAATAGAAGGTATGTTGAAGGTATAGATTGGCCCTCCAGAATCCTGGTATGCTGAGTCAGCAAAACCAAGAAAAGTGACAAAGTGTGCCAGACCCACCTTATGTGGGTGGTAGCCATTTTTGTGGAAGTGGGGCTGGGGACGAGACTAATTTTCGGAGGTTTACTATTAAGAGGAAGCTTATAGAAGATGCACACTAAATGTTCATGCCTAATACCTTGTTAGCATGCACTGAGTTGTTCTATTCAAAGCTGCTCATAAGTTTGATTTTCATTTGTAATTCCAATCTCTTTCTTTAGTGCTAGTTTATCAGCTGTCAATCATGGCATTTGTCCTGACGAGCCTCTACTTGAGAAGGATGAGGAAGCTTTATCTAATGACACCTCCTCAGTCCTAGTCTTGGATGAAAATACCTTTGAAGGTAATATATTAGTGTATGAATAATATAAATTACCACTTTCCTATATAGTTATTAAGCCTAAGAGCCTAAGAAACTAAGAGCCTAAGAGACTAAGAGCCTAAGAAACTAAGAGCTGAAGAGACTAAGAGCCTAAGAAACTAAGAGATTAGAAGTTAAGAGCCTAAGAGACTAAGAAACTAAGAGCCTAAGAGATTAGAGGTTAAGAGACTAAGAGCCTAAGAGACTAAGAGCCTAAGAAACTAAGAGCCTAAGAGATTAGAGGTTAAGAGACTAAGAGCCTAAGAGACTAAGAGCCTAAGAAACTAAGAGCCTAAGAGACTAAGAGCCTAAGAAACTAAGAGCCTAAGAGATTAGAGGTTAAGAGCCTAAGAGACTAAGAGACCAAGAGCCTAAGAGACCAAGAGCCTAAGAGATTAGAGACTAAGAGCCTAAGAGCCTAAGAGACCAAGAGCCTAAGAGACCAAGAGCCTAAGAGATTAGAGACTAAGAGCCTAAGAGAGATTAGAGACTAAGAGCCTAAGAGATTAGAGACTAAGAGATTAGAGACTAAGAGCCTAAGAGAGATTAGAGACTAAGAGCCTAAGAGATTAGAGACTAAGAGCCTAAGAGACCAAGAGCCTAAGAGATTAGAGACTAAGAGCCTAAGAGCCTAAGAGACCAAGAGCCTAAGAGCCTAAGGAGATACATAAAGAATATAATAGACTAAAACATATAACACTTATGAGACTTAGGGCAACTCTATATAGAGCTTTGGATGAGGATATGTGCAGTTTGACTTACTGTCTTCCTTTTCTCCACTGCTCCATTGGTCATGTATGCACTTTATACACTAGGTGCTTGTGGTATGTCACAGGAGTTTAAATGAGATTTCATGTGCGTATGATAATTGTGCTGGTAAAACTCAAGCCTGTGAAATATCTAGTTTGCATGTTTTTGTCTCTGAGATATTATATGTACTGTACCTAGCAATGAACCTCTATGATATTACGTATATGTAGCAAGACCACAATAGATTAATATACTGTTTCTTGTTCGGGGAAGTGGCTTTTAAAGCCATGTGGACAGAAGTGGAAGTAGCAATCAGTGACACCTCTTTTACGTCCATGTGTGTCACTTGCACAAGTGGAAACAACTTTGAACTGACACGTGTGCAAGCTTCTTAACTATTTTGTACAGCTTTAATTTACAAGTTTCAATGCCGAAATATGTAGTATTAGTGAATTATTGATAACTACTTTACCCAGTTATCCGTAGGGGCAGAGGATGAGAAACAAGAAATTATTCTACTTTGACCTTATGTGTAATTCCTATTTAAATGGATACATTGTACAATCTATAATAGAATAAGGATTCCTTCTAATTGCGTCGAATTTATCTTTAGAAAGGGTCATCTTCGACTTTTAGAGCGTCTAAAGACACAGTTTTTCTTGCTTCTTCTTTCTGTCAAATGTTTCGACCCTGGGGGTCTTCTTCAGTGATCCACTGTACAATCTCTTTCCATTCCAGTGCTTTTTGCCCTTACCTTGTTGCCATGTGAACAGGGATGTTCTATAATTTCTGCCAAGCTGGGTAATGATGCTCAAGAGTACTTCATTGTGGGCACAGCCATTGTGCAGATGAGAGATAAAGAGCCCAAGCAAGGAAGGATAATTGTGCTCAAGTATGAAGGAGGTAAGCGGGTGAAGGAAGATACATACGTATAGACTATACCATACTGTATATCGGAAATTGAATGGTAGTAGATTGTGATTTATCTGATGTGAGTAAAACATTGTGGTTAAAGGAATGTGAGATGAAGCTTAAAGTGTACAGACTAGTACAGTGTATATGGAATTACTATAATGTCCAAGCAATGCATTTCAAAAGACTTACACATGTATGTAGGTAAAACTGGCAATCTGGCATTCTTTAGACACATACGTACCTACATTCAGTATGGTAATCTGTCCTCAGGTGGTGTCTAGTCTATTTATAGTAACTAATCTGTCCTCAGGTGGTGTCTAGTCTATTTATAGTAACTAATCTGTCCTCAGGTAAGCTCCAGGTGGTGTCTAGTCTGGTGATTGAAGGACCAGTGTATGCTCTAGAGCTGTTACAGAACAGTAGGAAGTTGGTTGCTGTAGCTTTCAGTACAGTATTTGTCTTCAATTGGAAAAATAATTCACTCTCTAATGATGTCACACATGAAGGATGTATTCTTGGCCTTTTTCTGAGGACTACTGGAGATTTTATACTAGTAGGTACACCATCATACTGTATTATTAGAACACAGCAACTAAAACCCATAATTGTTCCCCTATTCTCCACATGCACTGCACTGATGGTAGGTTGGAGATTTGATGAGGTCATTTATGCTGTTACTATATAAAGAAAAAGCGCTCGAAAATGTGAGTAAAACTCATTAGCAAATTATTATACATTTCTCCTGTTCAACTTTATCATTTTTATCAAGAATATTATAAAACATCTTTTTTATACAGACTATGTCTATTCTAGAGTAAAAGGCCTATAGGGAACTAAAACTAGTGAGAGTTTTAGATGAGGATACAAGAATCGTCTCCTCCTCCTCCTTCTCCACTGGGCCAGACAGCTGTTTCTGGAAATTTCACCCTTCATCAGTGGCCCTGGGAGTCTTTGTCTTCTTCTTGTTCCTTTGTGAGTCGTTCCTTATGCATACTTTCATTTCTCTTTTCCTTTCTATAGATTGCTTTTGATACTGAAATGTCACCATCCTACATGACTGCCATTGACATCATTGATGATGAAACATTCCTAGGTGCCGACTCTCAACATATATTTACCTGTCAGAAGAACACGTAAGTACTTATTGCTCACTAAATGTGTACATATTCACAGGTCACTGGAAGGTTTAGCTTATATTCTTATGAATACTCAAAGTATTGATCAAACCACAAGTGTGTAAACTAATACATATAACTTATATATTATTAAAGAGGTAAAGAACAACAAAAGAAAAGTAAATCAAAGACATGCTGGTTTAAGTCCATCAGTGCTCCGACCCACAATTGCCACTGAAGCTTGACTTGTACTCTTCCCCTTGTTAAACTAATTACTGATTAATGTGTACTTCAGTTGGTTGATTTTATTTGCCGGAATAGCCCGGTTGGTGGCATCTTAATGTATTCTCTGTACTCTTTGACTTCACTAGTGATAGTGCTTGCGAAGCAGCTGCACTCTACATGGAGCAGCCGTCAAGAATATGCATTGGGGATTCTGTAAATGTCTTTAGAAAAGGTATGTCTACTGTATAATATGTGTACATATACAAATTATTGTTGACAAATACTGCAGCCAAACATTTGTATGTACAGTATATGATATTTGTATATATTTGTGTTTGTATGAGTGTCCAATATTTACTGTACGCTGAGACTACTGCTGTATTTTATTAGTTTGGTGTACTCCATATATGGCTGTGTCTAATGTTCCCAGGCTCTCTTGTCATGAAGCATTCGAGTGGATCTCTGTTGCAAGGTTCTCCAATCCTCTTTGGTACAGTCATGGGAGGTATAGGTAAGTATGCAGTGATCACTGGTAGTTGATGGTCACTGATGCTCACTGATGCTCACTGATGGTCACTGATGGTCACTGATGTCACGATGGCCTCCTGCTAATGTTACCTGTTAATGCACATTCCCTATAGGTATTGTTGGAAGAATTGAGGAGTCGACCTTCAGGAAGCTAAAGGCAGTTGAACTAAGCATGTGTGGTACTCTGAAGAGTGTGGGTAATATTGACCATGAAGTGTATCCTCACAGAACCCTTGATGTCATCACTGATGATTGACCAATCTGCCATGCGTACATGCTAGGGTTAGTTCCCTATAGGCCTTTATTCTAGAGTAGATGTAGCACGTTGGAAAATGGTGTGTTAGGCTATTCACATACACACTGTAGATAATACATACATTTGATTTTGCAAGAGATTTATCTCTTGGGAAAGGGTTTATCTTCTAATCTTTGAATGTCTACACACATTTGATCCTCTGTTGGGCATTTCAATCAATCCTTCTACATAGCGTAACTCAGGTTTAGTTAGTGCTAAATGTTCCTTACTTGCAAAGTGAGGCAAAAGAGGATTGTTCCTTGACTTAGCCAAAGATGGCGGTCCTTCAACAGTGAACACCGTTACAAGCCATCGGCTGGGTTCATCGATGGTGACCTTTTGGAGAAGTTTGTGGATCTTCCAAAAAATAAAATGGATCTGATAGCAGAAAATGCCAAGGTAAAATCCATTAGTAATGTACATTTCTCTTTTGCTTATAGCTTAATAAAATAAAAGAATTATTTATGGTTTTGACAAAACTAGCAGTTGTATTTAAAAAGTACATCCAAATATGGAGTTACTGAACATTTCTTTGATTAGATAAAGGATGATCAAGGTAAAGAGGTTGCTATGACAACTGATGAGATTTTAAAGATAATGGAAGACCTCTCAAGAATTCACTAACTTGAAACTATACTGTTCTTTTAATAGACTTGTCTTATTCATTACTGTCAACTTTGTGTACACAAGTACCATTTATAAACAATTGTGTAGTAATGATTTATATCCAAATTCGTGAATTATATGACCCAGTTAACCAGCTATCGTTACGTTGAGCACATAGTATAAGCTGGTTCACTGAGCCACCATTTTGTTTGGCAGAGATTATCACGTGACCAAAGTATACGTTTCAAAAACGTACGGTGTAGTGGTCTCTAACCCGAAGGAGTAAAGGATGTCTTACATGCTTCAACATTTGACGAATGGCTGGCAGGTCGACCAGGCCATTGTAACAGAAGAAGACCGTGTTGTTGTTATACGTTTTGGACATGACTGGGACCCTACCTGCATGAGAATGGACGAAGTAAGGTTTACAAATAGTAATTTGAAAACTCCTTTAGTGGTAAAAAAAGTACGACTTACATCCACCCTAGGTATAGATACGTAATACGATCTGATCATAGATAGAGGAAAGACAGTCTTTCCTCTATCTATGATCTGATGTAGTTCTTAAGTAGAACATGAGATTAGCAAAATTGGTAAATTACTCAATCAGATCCTATTGTAAAGGGAAGTATACATTCATGGTCCTACAATAGTCATGCAATTAGGCATCTCAGATCAGGCACATAGCAATATCCTGACGAATCTCCTCACAGCGTCTCTGTAGTATGTCTGATGAATCTTCCATGCTGAGCCAAGTGTTTAGTCTATCTTGTCTCCTCACAGCGCTTCTTATCCTCGGCGTATTCTCAATTAAAGCATGAATTTCATTAGACCCGTGTAGGGACTTTATTTACATCATATGAAATTTATTTTTAGCTGTACTTCACTTCTTTGTAGACCTTGTACAAAATTGCTGAGGCTGTAAAGAATTTTGCTGTCTTATATGTGGTTGACATTTCTGAAGTTGCAGATTTTAATAAAATGTATGAACTCTATGACCCCTGTACTATAATGTTCTTTTATAGAAATAAGCATATCATGATTGATTTAGGTAAGTCACATGTTGGTTACATGTGTGTATGTGTTTATGTATGTACGTATGTATGTATGTATGTATGTATGTATAAATGAATAATCATCGGAGCATATATAATGACTGAGCGCTCAGTCCTGGCTAGACTGTAGACCCCCTTCATTTATTATGAAACCACAAGTGTTTCACTTGAGATGGATTCCCTAAAAAGGGAAACAGCTGACTGTGGTTCTTTGATGATTTTACATCTTGGATGACTGGGAAACAATCACTGGTTGCACAACATTTAATAGGATTTCAGTCCCCCAGTCAAGATTAGACTTTCCTTGCTAGGCTGGTATGATGTAGTATGCTCCTGTGATTATTCACTTGTCACAGTAGCCATTGCACAGACTGTAAATTAATGTAACTACCTTTTCAATCTATTTATGTTTTCCATGAATATGCTGAGATATCATTTTCTTACATGATATATGCATGTACATTCATCTGTGCATTCTCTAATTATTATCATGCTAGATTTTTCTCCCTTGCTATCTAGGTACTGGCAACAACAATAAAATTAATTGGGCTATCGGAGATGAACAAGAAATGATTGACATTTTAGAGACGGTGTATCGAGGAGCAAGCAAGGGGCGTGGTCTTGTTGTCTCTCCAAAGGATTATTCTACCAAATACAGATATTAAAGTTACCAGCCAATTTACCAGCACCACCTCAGTGCCTGTCTACCTTCATGTGACTTTGCTGTTAGCCTGACTAATCAACTATTTATTTTGTACTCGTGTTTAATTAAGCCATTAGCTAGTCTGGCACAAGCACCCAGAGGCGTCGAAGTGTATGGACGAACGTTTCTGGGCGCTTGTTTTGGACGGTCACTGGACGAACTCTAGTCCGTGTAAATTGATAATTGCTTCCGTTCATAGTGACAATGTTGATATTGGATCGCGGATGACTGGTGTTCCTTACCGTAAATCTGAAATTATAAAAACAGTAGAAAAATGGCTGAACAAAAACAAAACGGGGTAGTATTTTCGGCAAATACTCTTGACAACACTGCTAAGGCGATTGTTACGCTAGAGAACTTCTATGAAGGCTTACTCACAGCCCACATGGATCGTTTAAACAGGTTAGAGAGAGGAAGAGAGATTGATCTCGATTCATGTAGCCTGTAACTCCCCTATTTGACACTCTTCTGTCTTCAGGTGGAAGAAGTTGGAGCAGGCGATGGAGGAAATGGATTTACCAGATGTAGAGGTTGGCGAAAAGGAATCGTACAATATAATTGTTCCCGAAGCTTGATCGAAACTTTGTGGTTTCCAGACGGAAATCGAGATTTATGTTGTATCATTCATTCCAATCACCTTTATCCTATTCATTGAAACACTCATTCCTATTTCATTCTGTAGTATAGGAGTGGTCTATAGTTAGCCTTATCATGTCTATCTACGTATGTGCATATTTCACTCTAATGTGCAGCGCGAGGAGAGACGACTAATACACGCTGAAAAAGAGACAGAATTCTTACGGCTAAGAAGATCTCATCTTGGTAAAGATGACTTTAAGTCTTTAAAAGTAATCGGAAGAGGAGCATTTGGGGAGGTGAGCGGGAATTTGTTTCTGTTAGACATTAGTTTTATGTAATACTGTGAGTACACTTTTCATTAGCAAGATAAATAACTTAGGAGTTTGTATCTCTCTGTGAACCTCAAATTATATTTCTGCTAAGTAAAGAAACTCTTAAATCTTATCAGATTGGTTGGTACAAGTATACTACTGTAGACAGTAAATATAAATAGCTGTGTTGTACGTATGTATTTTAAGAATGCTATAATTGTACCAGCTGAACTGTTGACTTGGCAGAGTGTGAAAATATTTTGCCTTCTAAGGCAACATGTTGAATTCATTGTATCTCATTCTGAATTACAATCTGTTTCTTCTCAATGTCTTCAGGTGAGATTAGTTCAAAAGCTCGACACAGGACATGTCTATGCGATGAAGATCCTGCACAAAGGGGACATGTTAAAAAGGGACCAAGTGGCTCATGCCAGAGCAGAGAGAGACATACTCTCTGAGGCAGATAATCCTTGGGTAGTGAAGATGTACTATTCATTTCAAGACTCAGTTAATCTCTATCTTATTATGGAATTTCTTCCTGGAGGTACGTATGTATGCTCATGTCTACATAGTTCGTCTACTTTACCTTCTCCTTTGACCTGTTACTGGATTTGTGCAGGTGATGTAATGACGTTGCTAATGAAAAGGGATATCCTCACAGAAGATGAAACTAGATTTTACCTTGCCGAGACAGTTCTTGCAATTGATTCAATACACAACTTAAACTTCATCCACAGAGATATCAAACCAGATAATTTATTGCTTGATGCTAGGGTGAGTCCCTTTAATTATGCCTACAAAATATGTCTGACTATAGAGAGAGACTTACTAGCTTACATGATTAATGACCTTTACATTGACACCTTGATTTGTACGTAGGTAACTTCAATGTACTACATATATAGGCTCTATAGGTTTGCCCTAAGTCTCATAGATCTGTTTTTAGAGTAATACGTACGTATACTAATTACTAATTCCTCTATCATAGTTACAATGTAGCATTTAATACGTATATTCCTTAGCCTGTTATGCTTGACAACCATGAAAAATCTAAGATACCATTTCCCTACATGCTATATGCCTATTCTGTAAAAGAGCCTATAGGGGAACTAAACCTGAAGAGAGCTTTTGGATGAGGATACAGGAGTCTTTTCTTCCTTCTTTCGCTTCTTTCATCTTCTTCTCCACT
Source organism: Chondrosia reniformis (assembly GCA_947172415.1). NCBI lineage: Eukaryota > Metazoa > Porifera > Demospongiae > Chondrillida > Chondrillidae > Chondrosia > Chondrosia reniformis. The sequence goes on from OX359191.1 coordinate 6,844,167, forward strand.
GGGTCAGACAGCCGTTTCTGGGAATTCCGCCCTTCATCAGTGATCCTGGGAGTCTTTGTCTTTTCTTTATCTTGATCATCTGTGAATCCTTGGCTCTCTATGCTAAATCTAGGGGCCTTATATCTATGTATTATTCATATATATATATATATTACATAATATATGTGTACTTATTATAATACGTACGTATCATGTGTACGTACGTATATAGGGTCATATAAAGCTGTCAGACTTTGGATTATGTACTGGCTTAAAGAGAGCACACTCTACTGATTACTACAAGGACTTGAAGAATCTTGACCCATGTAAGGAAAGAGAGCAACATATTTATTTGTGTAGTTATTAAATTATTAAGCTGAATGCCCATTATATGTATGTACATGCAGTCGTTAGAAAGCCTTCTCATAGTTGAAGACATTATTGTCTTTGTGTTGTGTTGAACCATAGGCTCTCCCTCTCCCTCCCTCCCTCCCTCTCACTCACTCACTCACTCTCTCTCACTCACTAACTCACTCACTGACTCACTCCCTCCCTCCCTCTCACTCACTCACTCACTCTCTCTCACTCACTAACTCACTCACTGACTCACTCCCTCCCTCTTACTCACTCACTCACTAACTCACTCTCCCCCTCTCTGCCTCTCTCCAGCAAGCTTAGCAGACACCCAAAGGTTTGCTCCCAATTGGAAGAGAAACAGACGACAACTGGTAAGGACTGTATTATGAATTCAATGATGTACTGTACAGGCTCGAATTAACATTTTAAAAGACATTCCTTCCCTTCCCCTCCCCTGTTTTACCTGCCCCTCCCCTTCAGGCCTTCTCCACAGTTGGGACACCAGACTACATTGCTCCTGAGGTGTTTCAGCAGGTTGGATATACAAAACTATGTGACTACTGGTCCTTAGGGGTCATCATGTATGAGATGTTGATGGGTGAGTGTTCAATCATGTGACAGTCATGTGACACACATGCTACCATACAAATCAAGTTGCTCACTTTACATTTCAAATTCTCTAAAGGATTTCCTCCTTTTTGTGCCGAAAGTCCTAAAGAGACGTATCACAAAATTATGAATTGGAAGAAGTACTTGATCTTCTCTCATGAGCTTCCTCCCATATCACCAAACACTGAAGATTTAATTAAAAGATTCCTGTGTGAACAGGAGGAGAGGATTGGTAAGACAGTTGAGGAGATCAAAGCACATCCATTCTTCAAAGGCACCGACTGGGAGCATATCAGGTGAGTATCTTTGTACATACCCATGTGCACGTTACCAATCAAAATACTAAATAGTCCACACTCATACCTATATCTTAAGTATTTTTAATTATAAACTTTGATCTTGTAGAGATTGTAGTGATTAAGTGTCTGTTTAGTGAATGCAAAATTTAAATAATTAGGTTCACCAATAAATTGAATGAAAATGTAAACTTGTGAAAGGTAAAAAGTTTATTTTAGGACTGTAGTTAAGTTTCACAAATATTTACATTGTCAGATGTAGTTTGTTTATCCAAATAGTTCAACTTAGCTAGCCCACAGTCTTGTATATTTTACTGCTAGCGATCCATAGATATTCAGACTTGAATGATTGCTTCTGTACATTAGTAATATATTATATATATAGCTGTCGGGGTACACTTTCAATATACATAAGCTGTACGTATGTACATATACTAGAGAATGAAAAGGACAACTTGTTAACATATGCTTATCATATAATTGTGATTGCATAACTTCATTATCGACTTGCATCATCTTATGTTCCAGGGATCGTCCAGCTGCTATACCAGTGCACGTCAAATCTATTGCAGACACATCCAACTTTGATGACTTTCCTGAGATTGAGCAATCCAAATCATTTGAAATGGAAGGGCAAGGCGAACAGGACTGGATGTTTCAGAATTACACTTTCAAGCGTTTTGAAGGTTTAACCCAAAGAGGTCTTCTACAGATGAGTAACCAGTAACCAGTTACCATGGAAACATCTACAGTGTGCCCGAAACCCACTATAACTTGCAATACCTAACATGTACAGAAATTTATTTTTTTGTACATTATATATACTGTAATTATATCTATAGTGATGAAAACATTCATCTTAATAATATAATTTTGATGAAATACGTATATATATATATGTACTGTGCTGACTTTGAATAATGCTCTTACGGATATACACACTGTATTATGTTTCAGTAAAATTATAAATTGCTGATTAATATACGTATGTATGCATGTCTTGAATACAAGTATAATACTGTATCATTCCCACCTCATTGTTTTGCTGATGAAGACCTTCATGGTGGAAACGTTCAACAACTTGTATATTAAAAAATGAAATCCACTGATCTTACAATGAATGCAACAAATAAGCTATATCATTTCACTACAGATATATATCAATCAATCTTGCACTATATACGTAAATTGTACTAACTAAGGTAATAGGTTTCTTTTATGGTAACAAAAATGGATGACTTGTAATTTATTATTCTAACAGCTAGATCAACCTTTAATAGATTCACTTAATATGCCCCCATTTTTATATATGCACTATAAAGGCGTATCAACAATAATGTGTATACTTCCAGCCTTTTAATGCCTAAGTGTACATGCAGTAATAGTCTTATCCATCAAAGGCTCATTCATGCATACGTATATGCCTATAATTAATAGAGATCTAGAGAGAGAATTAATAGAGAGAGAGGGAGAGAGGGAGAGGAAGAGGAAGAAAGGGAGAGGGAGAGGAAGAGGAAGAAAGGGAGATGGAGAGGAAGAGGAAGAAAGGGGGAGGGAGAGGAAGAGGAAGAAAGGGAGAGGGAGAGGAAGAGGAAGAAAGGGGGAGGGAGAGGAAGAGGAAGAAAGGGAGATGGAGAGGAAGAGGAAGAAAGGGGGAGGGAGAGGAAGAGGAAGAAAGGGAGAGGGAGAGGAAGAGGAAGAAAGGGAGATGGAGAGGAAGAGGAAGAAAGGGGGAGGGAGAGGAAGAGGAAGAAAGGGAGAGGGAGAGGAAGAGGAAGAAAGGGAGAGGGAGAGGAAGAGGAAGAAAGGGAGAGGGAGAGAGCATGTACACGCAGGTTTGGTGAGTGGTGTATGGATTGTGATTTCGAGATGGTCTCCAGGTAGCTCCCTTCCTCCATTGTGTTATGCATCTGCTACTGGGTTCTTTTCAGATATCAAGGCAGTTCTGCAGTGGTCAGTAAACTTACTCTGGTGCATGGGGACTTCAATATTAACATATTATATACACATGTTCATTATAATATTCAGTTTTAGGTTTTGTCTCTTCAGCTTATAATACCAGCAGCAGGCAAAGGACAGTTAAGAGAGATGCCATAAATTTAAAATGTGCTGAAACAGATGCTCCTCCTGTGAATGCACTCACATTGGTAATCTCGTACACATCCATGGCTAAAAAGTTTTCTCCTTCAAAACTACCTCCAGTACCAAATCTACACAGCTCTGATGGCCCAGATGCATTGAATACTGCATTATCCCCCTCTCCAGCAATACACACATTCTGGAGGATGCCATAGATGGTTAGACCTAGGGAGTGAGCGGCCATCCCACACTGCCTCACCACTGGAGATGCATCCGTACCACCAGATAGGAGAGGCAGACTTCTGTTGATGGACATAAGACCACCGTTCTGCTGAGTCAGGTAATAGCACCCTCGATAGGTCACCCCTTATATGGAAAGAGTAAATCATAATTTATCTGAATATGATCACTACTCATATGAAGATTACAGTAGGTTGAAGAGATGAAATTAAGCACTACTATGACTATAGATCCAGTATTCTCTCTAGCTGTACTGTTAATTAGTTTATTTTACATGAACAATCTAGTACACCTCTATGGTTATCATGCCTATGAAGCTAAGGAAGCAAATGAGTATAGACTTAAAACACTATTTTCTTAGACTAGTTACTAGGCACAAACTTAAAGATTACATATATTGCAATAGTAATATGATATTTGTAAAATATTACTTCCATCTGATTCAACTCCTATAAAGACATGATATATAACTGTATATACCTGTTAGATTGGTAGCACAAGATTGTGCATTACATGACTCCTCTTCAGTAGCACAAGGTAAGTCATTACATCTGTGTCTCAGTCTCCGCCCACCTCCACAGGAGAGGCTACAATCAGACCACGCCCCCCAACCTGTATTGGGCAATGCTACAAGAAACAAAGTTTGCAATTGAAATGATTCTACAAACCAATTAAAATTGAACTGCTCTAAATTGGAATCCTGAAAAGAAAAAGTGACATGCTCCAATATTGATGACCTACCTGGTTCATTGGGACAAGGTATGTTGACATTACAAAATTCATACTCGACCAAGTTCCCCTCACAACTTGGAGCATCCGGTTGACAGTTTCTGGAGCGATACCTCCTTCCTGCTCCGCAAGTGGAGGAACAACTGCTCCACCCACTCCACTGGGAGAGACTGCCCACTAACATATACAGTATGGTATGACAAAATGAATATGAACATCATGTGACCATCATGTGACCATCATGTGACTATCATGTGACCATCATCATGTAAAGCCAATAATATAATATATACCTGGACATGTTACTTCATTACAGGACTGAAAATCAGTATTCACTCCAACACAAGTGTTTCCATTTAAACATGTTCGAGTACGAGCTTGTCTCCCTCCATCACATGACTCACTGCATGAGCTCCATGATGACCAGCTGCTCCAAGATGGCCGACGTGAATCTAAAGATGCATCATAGGGCATGTATAGTAGGATGTTCATGTGAGAGCTTCACCATGGCAACTAACTTCTGCAAGTCTGTGTGTTGCAGGTAATAATGTCACTGCTCTCCCCATCACACACGTCTCCTTCCACACAACTCCTCACTCGTGTCTGAGTGCCTCCATTACAAGTGGCAGAACAGACAGTCCAACTTGTCCAGCTGGACCATGTTCCCACAGTGACCCCGCAGTCATACAACAAGTTGATGTGGTCAATGTCCAGCTCTGTCATTGCAGTCCGCTGTCCCAGCTCTGAGAGGGAGACTCCGGCTGCCAGTGGAATGACAGTGGGCTGTCCGTTGGCTGAGAATGCAAATGCACTGTAATGCATGATGGATCTGTAGTCATAAGGTATCCCATTGGTAGTTGAGAGGGAGGAGGAGATTATCTCAAAGTTGCGCTCCGTACCTGAGACAGGGGAGGAATGGTGGCTGGCTGGATTAACAGACAGACAGACAGAGAGATGGATGGATGGATGGGTGCTACCTTCTATAGCATTTTCTCTTGCAATGGTGACATAGAGATCCCTGTCAAATCTGCTTTGTTCGTGCCATCTTCCCAGAGTATGGAATATCTCGTGTTGCACAATCCCAGATACCTCACACCCTTTGCCAATAGATATGTCTTGCTGGCCTCCTGCCATCCCAATTGGTGAGAAACATCTACACAGAACAGTTACACGTGACTGTCATATGAATGGAATACACATATTCTATCATGACTGCATATCCTGTACATGTACGTATATATACTGAATTAGAAGCCTAAAAGGCACACCATATTTGATTAGATATATTAAAGAAGTTTTACAATATTCTCATTCATGTAATAATGGCTTCAACTATAGAATCACTATAGAACGGTAGAAGGGTGTGATATACTTCTCTCTGTCCTACACTCACCCCTCTCCTAACACACTCACCCCTCTCCTAACACACTCACCCCTCTCCTAACACACTCACCCCTCTCCTAACACACTCACCCCTCTCCTAACACACTCACCCCTCTCCTAACACACTCACCCCTCTCCTAACACACTCACCCCTCCCCTAACACACTCACCCCTCCCCTAACACACTCACCCCTCCCCTAACACACTCACCCCTCTCCTAACACACTCACCCCTCCCCTAACACACTCACCCCTCTCCTAACACACTCACCCCGCCCCTAACACACTCACCCCGCCCCTAACACACTCACCCCTCCCCTAACACACTCACCCCTCTCCTAACACACTCACCCCGCCCCTAACACACTCACCCCTCCCCTAACACACTCACCCCTCTCCTAACACACTCACCCCTCCCCTAACACACTCACCCCTCTCCTAACACATTCAACCCTCTCCTAACACACTCACCCCTCCCCTAACACACTCACCCCGCCCCTGGATAAAACCTGACGTAGTTGCTTTGTGTAGTTCTTGGGACGAATCTAATGCAAGTGTTTGCCATGTAAGACTCCATTGCAGACATAATGACTGACACAGCAGTACTGGCTGTACAAAAGGAGACATTAACACACACACATACATGTATGTACATATGTACTGTGTATTTATAATTTATATCCGATAGACACTCACATAGAAGAACATCCAATACATATGGAACAGTTCTGTCTGGCCAAAGTCTCTCTTCAACTGCAGGAGCAAGGACAGCCCTTTTGTTGCGATTTCCTTCTGTAGACCTTGCTTGATCTGCTTCAAGAAGCTTCCACTGATCATCAGTCAACACAATGTCACCTTCAACTAGTCCTCTACCACCTAATACACAACCAGTCACACACAGATACACAACCAGTCACACACAGATACACAACCAGTCACACACAGATACACAACCAGTCACACACAGATACACAACCAGTCACACACACAGGTACACAACCAGTCACACATAGATACACAACCAGTCACACACAGATACACAACCAGTCACACACAGATAGATACACAGCCAGTCACACACAGATACACAGCCAGTCACACACAGATACACAACCAGTCACACACAGATACACAACCAGTCACACACAGATACACAACCAGTCACACACAGGTACACAACTTATTAAGCAATCACAAACCTTGTGTAGCTTTTTCAATGATATCCCACCCCTGGGGTCTGGGAGTTGGAGTTGGTGCTCCTTGAGTAATCTGAAGGTTATTCTGTATATAAAGCCACAATGACCACAATAACACTACAGCTCTAGAATCCATTCAGCCTAATATGTGTGATCATACAGTCAGCTAAAGTCTGTATAGGAAGGCTGCAGGACGGCCGGCAGAGCACTTTTATCCAAACTATATCTCAGGTACCCCTTTATAACTTAATATGTACACATACGTATATAGAGAGAGCAGTATTAGAAAGATAATACATCACAGACAAGTAGACAATACATTCAATAGAATTAATTACATTATACAAGAAATCTACAAAGTATACGATCACATGCAGGGCTACTGATCACATGCGGGGCTACTAGAATTGATGATACTAGATGTGGTTCAACTACTACTCTAATGTAATTTTAGGAATATCAGAGATTTCAAGATGATAAAGCTAGGAACAAGTTTGGAGAGGTAAAGATTGTAGCAGTATTGAGTATAGGTTTCAGTTCTGAAGAGTACCTTTAACATCCCAAACTGCACATTATAGGCTATGCTAGGTACATATAGAGTACTGAATGGATCAGGAACTACTTGAAGCTTGAGTCATTAATATTTACTATTTAGATTCCAGTTACCTCTAATTAAGCTCCAAGTGTTTCCATGGCAATTACTTTGCTTCTATTCTGAAGAGTTGTGTTTAACTGTTGCCATATATGGTAATACTTGGCTGTTATTCAAAATGTTCTGACAGTTACTGAGTTGCTTTGCACTAGATCTGCCATTGTTCTTTGTTATTCCCCATAACTGTTCATAACAATAATCTGGACTAGAACATTCTAAAAAAGTTCTCTAAGTATTAGTCAATCACAAATAGGTAATCTGAAATGATTATCACACAAAGAATACAAACTGACATGCCATACTTTAAACTAAAAGGTACCAGGCCCCAGGGCTATACTTGGAACAAGGATCACTATGAAACCCAAGCAGCTAGCTACACTTCAACAGGAACAGCCAGATACCTGGCTCTCCAGGGCACATACAAAGCTGCTAGAATGTGGTACATATCTTAAAGTGAACAAGCAGGGAACCAAATCACTCTAATTTTAAAAGAGAGTGCTTTGTATGCTATTCTTTGAGCGTATGGTCGGCAGATTTATATTGCTCAGTTATAAGGCTAATTGACTACTAATCTGGGGAATGTTTGGATTTTGTTAAAAGGTTAACAGAGTCCTAAGATCAGGTTTACGTATAATTGTACAGCTATACATATACACTTTATACATGTATACTGAGTTGACACACTCATTTGAAGCAGCTATATAGTTTGTCTGATTCTCTAAACAAGATAACCTACCATGAGTGTAGTTTAGGCATGGACAACGCAAAAATTCTTCATATTATGCAATTGCAATTTTGAGCAACGGCCATTTTGATTCACATATTGATTGAGCAGAAATTTAGCTACGTGTGCTAAAGAAATAACATAAGTGATTCTTGTAAATAAATATCGTTGTCCTGGCCATTTTGGATTCACAAATTAATTGAGCAATAGAAGATTTAGCTATGTATGCTCACTAAATAACACAATACAAATAGCAAGTGATTTACGTTAAATAAATATGATATTATCCTTGTGACGTTGTCCTGTTTAGTGTACGAAACATGCCGATTGACATGTCGATTCATACACTTGCAAGAGTTTGTTTATTAATTAAGCATTTCTATTCATGGGGTCACTGTACATTTTATGATTTGCTTCGCTGGATAGCCATAAATGATTTCCAGTCGAAATTCATTAACAATAACAGCTTGCTGAATAGGCCGGGTCATGTTCTGCATGTAGTCTATTGTTCTCGAACATAACATAAACAAAATATCAATTCCACGATTTTCCGCCAAGTTCAGGTTGTTTCCCGCCGACAATTTCTAATAAATAGGTGAGGAAATTTTCAGTCTTTGGCCTCCGGGCTATCAACTCTGGAGGTCTACTTTGGTGTGGATCGATGCGAAAACCGTGGTAGGAGCACGACCATGGTACCATGCGACAAAGGGTCATCGGTGTTCGTATAGTGGGGTGGTCTCTCTACCTATGGGTTAGTGCCTGGAGATGTATCTCACTATTAATCCTGCTTGTGTGTTAAATTGGCACTTGCGGATTCTCACTATACGACCCGTACCTGGAGGAGCGTGGGTCCAGTGCCACTACGTAGTCGGTCAGGAACCCCTGTTGTAGGCTGCAGCTTCAGGTTGGTTTGAAAGGCATTTGCATTAATTTTGATTTTGTATTCAGTTTTCGTATCCATGCATCAATGCAGTATTTCATTTTATATCATGTATTTTGAATTCTTTTCTTATAGTTCAGTGAACTGATGGGTCCCTACTCTAAAGCGCCTGGCCGATCCCGATGAGCTAAAGTCTGTGTGCAGTGTTCCCAAGCTACGTTGTGTGCACATGATGATTCTCATTGGTGGGAGTTTGTGGTCCGCCAGGGTCGGGCTTGTTCTGTTCGTAGCGTTGCAGAGCAAGACTAGTAACTGGTCAGAGGTCGGTCAGGTACGCCGGATCGCTCCCGTGCAACTTCTCTTACGACGCAAGTAGTGGAAGTGTCAAACAGAGTTGAGAAACCGGAGGCCATTTGGGGCACGAAGTACTTCTACCTCCTCGTGGTGTGCCCTGGGATCACCAAGTGATGCAAAAAGAAGTACTGCAGCACCGTTCCAGTAACACTCAAAAGGAGAAGAAACAACCATGAAGAACTTGTTTGAGAACTACATTGTTTGAACATATTTTTTAATTTTAAAACTATGTACATGCATATGTATATTTCAGAATTGTCAACAAAAATGATCATTGTGCAGTGGTTATATACGTGATAAAATGATAAATTCAATTGGTATAAGATACACATTAAAATATAGCCCAGCTCATCGCAAGTTACCTCTATGTCAGCATTCAGTATACTCTTGTAAATTATTGCATAACAAGTTATAAAAACCCACCCAATGCGGTCTCTTAGATTGCAGCAACGTTGCAGGACACAAACATGTGTCATAAATAGCAAAAAGGAACATAATAATGGGAAAAAAGGAAAAAGGAAGAAAGTAAAACGAAAAAGAAAAAAAGGAAAAAGGAAGAAAGTGAAACGAAAAAGAAAAAAAGGAAAAAGGAAGAAAGTGAAACGAAAAAGAAAAAAAGGAAAAAGGAAGAAAGTGAAACGAAAAAGAAAAAAGGAAAAAGGAAGAAAGTAAAACGAAAAAGAAAAAAGGAGAAAAGAAAAATGTTTTCTGTATGATGTGTACTCCAGAGAATAAGAAGAGAGGAGTAGTGTACCAAGTCCCTTGCAAGGATTATAGGTGAGACAAAGAGGACTCTTAAGACAGTGAGGAGAGGTGACCCTAAAAATGGCATTGCTGTTCATGCTCATGAAACCCAGCATGAGATTGACTGGGTACAGTGTCAGAGTTAAGAGTACTACACCTAATTATTGGCAGAGAAAAATCATGGAAGCTATGAGGATTAGACCAGATTGCTGGAAAATGGTTAATTTATAAAAATACCATTTAAAGGCAGATCCATGTCCCTAAGATTGCGGCTACATTGCAATATATACATTGATAATGTCATTGTGCATAAGAAAAAGGTAATTATATAAAAAGATAAAAAGAAAGTACACAAAAAAGAAAAAAGGAAGATAATACACATAATTACAGTAAATTTTTAAACATTTTTTGCTTGCCTCCAAATTGATCTCCAAATGCACCTATAGGCTTAGGAGTCACTTTGCTTACATCTCTTACTTGCACTGTGTACATACATAAATCTGTCAACAAAATGGCGCACGCTGGGCTAGCTTTAGCTAGCTTTCTAAACTTAAAAATTAGCTTTCTCTTCCTCTGCATTGAACATTGAACCAATGAAAAGAATTTATAAACCACCTTTACTAATGCTATGCAATGGAAAGCCTGCGCAAAAGGTTTTCTACGATCTATGGCCTTGAAATTGGTGGTATTCAAGTGACAACCGGAATCAGTGAACCAGACTAAAAGTAGTTGTTGATAAAAAGAAATATCAAAATATACTGAGAAACACAAAATAGAGAAGCATGCAGTGCATATGCATGGAAAGGGGTTTATCTAAGAAGCATGCACACTCCAGTTTGTTGTTTATTGCTTGCACTTGATACTTATATGCAATACGAATAATTAAGTGTAATCTCTGCACCTGCATGTGGAGAAGTGAGACACAATATACAGTATATGAAAAGTGTTTAAGCACAATATTACATTACATTATACAAAGATTTTACATTACTTTTATTTGATGGCTGGGTTGTAGAGATAAATCCTGAAGAGTTTCTCAATTAAAATTTATTATTATCGTCATTGAACTCTGGATATTACCCCTGCCCACTCATGTCCCCTGAGAGCTAATGGATGGAACCAAAGTTTGCTTGATGGGAACCAGAGTATCCCCCTAGCCACTCAAAAATTTATAAACGTGCAGTCTAATTAGACCAACCTACTTAGAGTAATATTTATTCATTCATGTTTATTCAAGTTCTCCTCATCTGCATGGTTCTACAATTTAGTACTTCAGCCATCACAAAAATATTGGACACATTCATCCTAGGCCTGGTATCAGTGAATGGCATGTGCACACTTGGGCCTCGTGCATGTGGCATGTGGAGGTATGCAGTTGTGAAGGCATGGCTACCTCAGATGCATGTGCAGGGTAACTTTTGTCTGGAGAAAATTCGGAATGAAACTATACACAAGACAATACCATATATAGTAAAAACTTGGAATACCACTTTCAAATTGCTTCCTTTCCCATGCATCCGACTTGTATCTCAGGGGATAATTACACATGCAGTATATAGTTGTGGTGTGTGATTGAGGAATATGAGGCGCTAAGCAGTGAGGCTGTTTTTGAGAGCAGGTACTAAAATGGAAATAGCACCTGATCAAGGAATACATCCTAATTATTAACTAGACAATATTCACACATACTGTCATCTGAGGATTCATTGTCACATCTTCTGTATTTTACTGATCCATTTGTAGCTACCACTTGTTTGTGAGTGATTCCAGTACCTTCCCTTTCCATGTTCTCTATTTGTAAATAAGTACAAAAGATTACGAATAACTAACTATCCAATATGCATGTTGAACTGCCTTAAGAACTAGTATACTATGCAGCAATACACATATTTCACCAACCAACCAATAAATTCCCTGATCCTCCTCACTAATTCTTGGTGAGGGTCATGAGTTGCATCAGTAACAAGTGCGTCAGCAACTTTAGCTAACTTCTCCAAAGAGGGACACCTCTCAAGGATCAGGTACATCTCTTGATTGCCCCGTTCACTAATTGAAAGCAAGAGCCGCTCACTCTCAAAATGAGTAATAACTTCAGAAGCTAGGAGTTTTGTGGCAATGTTCCTGAAGTCACACTCGGACTTGATGAACTCCTGGTTTTTCCTCAAAAAATCTTTTACTTTTTCATCAGCAACTTTATAGAAAGAGAATACAAATTACATAATCATATAATATATTATATATACGTATACATTTAGTATATTAGCACTATAATGGTCATACTATATGTTCAGAAATAAAATATAAACTTCTATTATTAACAGGTACAGACACACAAAAACTACAAAATAGCAAACATACAATGTTGATTTTCTCCCTCTGGTAGATTCACAGACAGAGTGTCCAGGCATTCCCTTGAAACTATATACGTAAATGTACATATAAAGTAGGTAAATGAACAATTTGAAAGCATACACAAATTAAAATACACCTTAGAAATGCACATGTTTACAACGAGAATGAGTGACTGAAACTTTTAATTTTTAATGATACCACAGTTGCTAAACAACATTATTTCCAATCTCTAATCATGATTTTATACATGCAGTAATTAATACAATACGTACATACATTATATACTCTCACCAGTTAAGGTGCTAGATGAAGGAAGCATATTTTTCAGCTGCACCAACGAAGGATGACAGCCAAACACCTCATCTGTTGGGACTGGAGGAGGATGTGAAGAATCTTCAGCAAGAGGGAGGATAAAGTGTTCACCTAACTGAACGGACCGTAGCACATCTTCAAGTGGAAAAAGCCTGCTTTCTGAAGATAAATTAGGCTTTCCAAACAGACTCTCATCTTGCACAGCATATGCCTTTACTGCCAATTGAGGGGACAATTCCTTGACTGTCTGAAGAATGAGGCAGGTAACATCTGAGATGAAGGCAAGTTGGCCATCTGGAGTGGACAGGCTTCTGCTCATTACTTGTACAACATTCCTGTTGGATATCTGAACAGCAACTTCAATGCCACTGGTGGTGGACCAAATAATGCCGTTCTGCCAGAAAATACAGCAATGCTCTTTTGTTGAGATACGCTTGATCACAAAATTTGCAGCCAAACGAAGGAAAATGGTTTGATGGAGCCGAGCTGAATAGAATTGTTGTCCTGTGGCTTGAAGATGCCAGCAGAAATGGCTGTAAACTCTGCTTGGAAGAGGTTCTGAGAACAGATCATCTGGTTCATTCTTCTGCCTCATCAGAGATGGGAAGAACAACCAACCAGTCTCGTTTGTCTGAGAGGTCAGTTTTAGAATGTCTTCTTTCAGAAAAGATGGATCAACTTCAAGACAGAACTCAAGATTAATCAGCAGTAGGTGTATCATTTCCATTTCAAAATCAATTTGGGAAAACAATTGATCAATGACCTCTCTTTGGATAATACCAAATTTTAATGTTGGAAAGTCTTCATTGGGTTCTATAAACTGTGCAAACAGTCTGCCATACACAATAGAGAGTACTCTATTAAGATCCAGCACCAACCAACTCTCTGCTGGAGCTCGTCTGTTTGGAAGATACAGAGCATGTCCACTGGCGGAGAGGTCTCTACATACTTGATCAGCTGATGGAAGATTGTATGGCAACACTTCCTTATTTTCTATCATCCAGGATTTGAATTGTCCCATTCTGAGAGCTGCATCTCCAAGAGACGATCTCAGTTGGCTAATAACCCAGATTAAATTGTACCTATATTGATCAAATATTACTGATTCTTCAATATTCACATCCCTGATACATTGTTGAATGTGTTCTATTCCATGAGACATAATATAACGACAATCTAAAATGCATGGCTTCTTCAGTTCCATCCATATCGGCCTATCTAATCTTTCACTGCATCTCTTAATCTTCTGTAGTGCCTCTGTAATTTCTGCCCTATTTTTCAGCAGGTTGCCATAGTTACCAACAGGCACCACTTGGACTGTGCTATCTCTCAGAATATCTGATGCTTGCTGAATAACTTGTTGGAGCCACTGAGTCATCTGATCAAAGATTACCTCTTCTCTATCTGTGGATTTCACAAGAAGCAGTAGAGTAAGTGTCACTCCTGGACGACCAAGCAGTGCTTCAAGAAATGGTTGGTGTGGACCGTGGTACTGTTCCTGACCAGCAAAGTCATAAAAGAGGACTCTTCCATAGAATTTGCTTTGAAATGGAATACTCTCTATACCAGCTGTGCGTTCAGTGATATCATCAACTCTTGCAAAATATCCACTGTGACAATATGGTTCAATCATTAGATCAAACCATTTAATAAAGCTGCTTTCAACAAGACATTTTACGTGTTTAATAATGAAGGCACCACACTTTAAAAATCCCCAATAAAAGCTTCGATTCTCACGCTGTAGAGCCGCTACAAGAGTGCTCTTTCCATGACAACTGTTTCCAATGACAGCTACCAACTTGTGATTGTTCAGAGAGGCCACTTGTTTCATTTCATTCTTTAACCATGCAGTAGCGTAATACAATGGTGCATTGCCACTTTTATCCAAAAGATCCAAACTGGCTCCAGCCTTAACCAGATATTCACATGATTTAGATTGCTGCTCAATAGCAGCCCAATGTAGAGCAGAACACCCATAGACAGGATCAGTCAGGTGTGGGTTAGCTCCTCTCAAAATCAGCTCTCTCGCTATGTCATCATGACCATGTCTTGCTGCTTCCATTAACGGGATCCCTGAACCATTTCCATTAGGGTCACCTCCCTTGGAAAGGAGTAGACGCACTACTTGGAAGTGACCATTAAAACAAGCATATTCCAGAGCTGTTCCATCTGCTTCTTTATTGACGTCAGCTCCTGCTTCTATGAGTGCTTCTACAATACGTTCCGAACCCACTTCACTTGCTAGCATTAGAGCAGTTTTTCTTCTTCTCCATTTATCATCTCTATCTTTGCTAGTACAATTGATAGATACCAGATCTTCAGTGTGAAGGAGTGATTTAACTGTGGAAAGATTTCCCTGTCTGCAAGCTTCATAAAGTGAGTCATTAGGTGTGATTAACAACAAGGCAGTTTCTTCGTTAACTCCCAAATTAGCAACATTACTTCGAACACAATTTCTTTTGAGAGATAACAGGCATTTACAAAAGATTTTACAAGTATGAAGTAATTTAATTTCTTTAGTTTTCATACTACAGTACAGTGGTTTGATTATAAAGGCAAACAAATATGCCATTATTATTGCACTGATTAGCAATCCATTATTATTAGAAAATTTAAAAAGAACAATGTCATGGAAACAAGGAATAAGTAAAGAATACTGAAAAATATTAATGACCTGCAAAGGTATCCATTGCTTGAAAACAGTCTTTACAGTTACAGGTCTCACTGGATGAATGCTTAATTCTCTGATTGGTATTGAAGAATTGAGACCACTGTGCTGTGTCTGTTTGCAGCATTTCCTGACCAGTGCAACAAAAAAGTAGAAAGTTGGTAAAAGTATGATATACTGTATAATAACTGTATATTTATAATCAGTTAAAATAGTTGCATAACAACCATTAACACCCAAAACAATTGCAAAAACCACAACAGTTACCATGCCGACCACATATGTAGCCAACCAAAACAAACAAAAACATGATCGATTGAAAATGAGTTCACAAATTGGAGTTACTCTGTACGACAGAAGTTTGTTTCTAGGTTCACCATTTACAACTTGAAAAGCTAAAATACAACTCAGAAACTCAGCACTCCAGAAGGATACAATTTGATAGGTAGTATAGGCTACACAGGAGATCTGTGATCCATAATGTCCATAATCGCATTCTTTATTAGACACTAATATGAATTGCACTGTTAATGTAACCAGGATAAGCTGTATGTTGCTGATAGAGAGGAGACCAAGGAGACATTCCAACACTGAAAGCCTACATCTTCTGTTCGATTTGCAGTTACGCAATACAGAAATGATTAAGAGTAAGTTTGTCAACAAACCAGTAAACAAAAGAAGTGTAGCAGGTATGAAGAACTGCGGTGAAATTGTTGAATAGGTAAAATTACACCGGTAGAAATAAGAATACGGGTGAAAATTCGTACAGCAATTCATCCGACCAGTATTTCTCTTATAATTTACGAAAGTAAATAAGTTTATCACTCAGGTCATATGACTCTAGTCAGATACGAGGAGGGTATACAAGGGACTGGCCCTAGAATACGCCGAGAGGTCACGTGTCCGAATATTGCGCAACAGAAAATGGTGGATCAGGTGCTGTACCCCCTCTGCTTTATCACCGCTTTATTACTTAATGTAATCGTTCTTCTATTTTCTTCTATTCTCATTAGAGCATCTTTTTTGGTGTAGTTGGTGTAGCTGCCCTTCTAGTGATTTTCCTTATTTGGAAAGGAAGGCAACGCAATGTAAGAAGGCCAACAACGTTGGATCCGGAGAAGAAGATTCCAATGAAACTAATTGAAAAACACGTCAGTAATGCACTCCTTCACAGCAGTAGAATTGTGTGTTAAAAAGCTTCTTCGTTACATCTTAGAATAAACACTTCCTTCATAATAATGCTGCTCTGTAACTGTAACTGTATGGTTTCTATATTACAGTGATAATTCATATTATCATTAGGTTACGTAGTATAGATAATCTATCCTATATTTTAATTTAAACAGGAAGTGCCCCCTTCAGCATACAGCTGATCTACCAGTGGTCTATATACAGATACTGTATAAACAAAATAAATAAGCTTATCATGTCAGAATAATTTAAAAGTTCTAATCTCAGGGAATAAGCTTCCCAAAGATACAAAGACAACATCAAACCCAAGACTATTTAAGAAAAGGATTATCAATATTGACCATTGTCAGACCAGCAGATAAATGATCTCCTAACCATTCATTTCTAACATTGGGAACAATTATATTGTCTCCACCAAGGGTCCTGCAGTGATCAACCTGACAGTTATTTAATTATTTAATTCTGTTGGAGCCCAATGTATAATACATCTGTGTAGTAGCATCATCCGGGATATTTGCTCAAGTGTAGACCATTTAAGCTGCCTCCTTTGGCCATCACTAGGTGTTCGGGGTGGTTTGTCCAGAATTATTTGTATGGCATAATCCTGAATTCTATGTAGCTGCTCTTAAAGTGCTTTGGAGTCTATAGAATATGTAACTTTACCAGTCCAATACATGTCTTTCTCTTAGTTTCCCTCTAAGTGCAGTGCATTTCAACTTGTCATCCAATCAGACACTTTACTTCACTGATCCTATTTAATACCTCATCGTCAGTTATTACCTTTATTCTTGAAGCCTTCATCTCATA
This sequence comes from Chondrosia reniformis, assembly GCA_947172415.1. Lineage (NCBI taxonomy): Eukaryota > Metazoa > Porifera > Demospongiae > Chondrillida > Chondrillidae > Chondrosia > Chondrosia reniformis. The sequence continues at coordinate 6,861,718 of OX359191.1, forward strand.
GATATTACCATGTACTGTGTCTTCTGGACGTTGTGTTTTAACTTGTTAGCTGTGACCCATTTGTTGATTGCTTCCAAGTCCCTCTCTCCAGCACCATTCAAATATGTCTCTGTTCTCCTTAATCAACACAACTACAGTTACTGTATCATCAGCATATTGTATGCCTGATGGTACTATGCAGGACAGTCTGTGGCATGTCATTAACATAATATTGTATCAAAAATAGGAGGACCTGACAAAGAATTGGGGGACTCCCCTTCTGATAGCAGCTCATTCTGACTCTACCCCACTGATGTGAAATTCTCCTGCCTTCTATCATTAGTAGTCAGCAAGCCATTTCAGTTCATTACCGCTAAAGCCATGTCTACTACGCTTTTGGAGAAGAGTAGGATGATCAACGAGATCAAAGGCTTTATTTGAAATCCATGAAAATAGCACACACTAGTTTACCATCATTCAATGCCTCCCTCCAATAGACTTACTAAGAGTTCTTGGGTGGAATGACCTGGTTTAAGAGTCCTCAACTCATATAGGCCTTCAAATACTATAGTTTTTGCTATCTTCATTTTGAAGTTCATCTTATTCCTTAGCTGTGTACATATACATATTCCGGTCATCTGTATTCTTGCACTTTTTGGATTTTGTACAGTAATAGTTTCTAATTCTCATCAAAATCCTCAACTCCCTAGTTATCCAAGGAAAAGTATTCTTCCTTACTCTTGTCTTATAAAGTGTTATTGAGATGGTTCATCTTTGTTCTTTGAGCATCTAAAGTGTAATATTGCTAAATTTGTTATTTATTTCTGTTCTAGAATGTATCTCATGATACCAGAAGGTTTAGGTTTGCTCTTCCTTCAAATCAGCATGTCCTTGGATTACCAGTTGGTGAGTTTGTGAGCTCTCTCTTTCTACTTGTCTTTACCTCTTGATCTTTGCAATGATGACAAATTAGCAATTATACACTGCCTCTCTACTCCTCTCTGCTCCTCTCTACTCCTCTCTCCTCCTCTCTACTCCTCTCTACTCTTCTCTGCTCCTCTCTGCTCCTCTCTCCTCTCTACTCTCTGCTCCCCTCTAAGGGAAACACATGTATCTGTCGGCTCACATTAACAATGAGCTTATCACACGTCCGTACACTCCTGTGACCAGTGATGATGAGGTGGGGTTCTTTGATCTGGTAATCAAGGTGTACAAGCAGAATGTTCATCCCAAGTACCCAGAAGGTGGGAAGATGTCACAATACCTGGATAGCCTTCAGATAGGGGATACCATTAGCTGTCGTGGACCTGGAGGAAAAGTGGTCTATGCAGGTGAGTCCTCATTGAATGAGGTGCACACATATCACATGTAGCTTGGTTAGCTGTGTGTTACATGACATTGTATAACTGTGTGTATGACTGCCTGAAACTGATTCTTAGTGTTGCAATAGCTTATTGTACTCTTTTATCATTTCATTTTAGTTAACACACATTTTCAACTTGAGTTTTATTTACTTTGTATTATATCTTTTTCCTCCTTTTGTGTGTGTTTATAGGAAGGGGGACCTTTCTGGTCAAAGAGCCTGGGAAACCAGAGGAGACCAGACTTGCTAAGCAAGTGGGTCTGATTGCTGGAGGAACTGGCATCACTCCAATGCTGCAGATAATTAGAGCTATACTGAAAGATGAGGAAGATGATACTCAGGTGTCACTTCTATTTGCTAACCAAGTAGGTCATGTGACAACTTGTTGTGACTATATATCATTGACCAATTAACTGCAGCATAGCACTGTTTCCTATTTACTGTATAAAGTCATGTGACTTGCATGTGACTTCCATGCAGACTGAGGATGATATACTCTTGCGATTAGAGCTTGAACAGGAGGCTCAAAAACACAGGAAATTCAAGCTGTGGTACACTCTGGACCAGCCTCCAAAGAGTAAGATGTTCCATTATCATTATTAGTTGAAGTAAGGAATGTGTGCTGTTTGTAGCTGATAATGTACGTACTGTATATTTAGTTAATCCTCATGCACTTTAATGAAAGGTTACACAAGTAGGTACGTACACTGTTAATATATGGTATATATAAGTTAATTGTGTATATATAGTATATAGAGCTACATTGTGTGTAAAATCATTGTGTAATAATGCAGGTTTTCCTTTAGAGTGGGGTATTGTAAGATTACTAAAGTGACATGCAAATAAGTCACTTGGAAGTCAGTTAGAAGTCTAGCTGAACCTAAAGAGCTTCACAAGCTATGAACATGTTCTGTGGCTGTGGGTAACTCTTCATCTCCCTCCTCTCTCCTTGTAGACTGGCCTTACAGCGAGGGCTTTGTCAGTGATAGTATGATTGCGGACCATCTTCCCCCACCTGGACCAGACACGCAGATCCTGGCCTGTGGTCCTCCACCGATGATCAAGTTTGCTGTCAGACCCAATTTGGAGAAGCTGAACTATAGCAGCAGTATGTATGTGATGTTTTAAGGGGTTAGTCCTGTTGCCATGGTAACTCCAGTCTCTCTATGTATAATATTCTTAACCTCTTCAATATAGATTTGCTCAGCACACTTGTAATACAGGCATATAGAACTTAACTTATTTTGAGAAAAAAGAAACTTTTAGGAGACACTTTTGATTTGTAGTGTTTGTTAATTTATTCATTTTACTACTGCAATATAGATATATTACTAGACCAATAATGTAGTAACATTTGTAGTAGCAAATTAATAATATTTCACATTTCTTGGAAATATCAAATTACTTACAATTAAAAGTGGATATTCTACCAAGTAAGTAAATACTATAGTAAGTATATACATATAGTGTATTAGTGACATTTAATATTGAAGCTGTGTGCTGGTACTGAATGTTTTATTTGAGTCCTCTAATAATATTGTTCCTAGCTCAAGTCGTAGGATTCCTTCTTTGTGCAAATTAGAAATATTAGAGCACCAGGGATAATCCATGCAACTATAATCTAAAGGATATAACAAAGTCATGTGACAGTCATGTGATCAGTGCTCATCAGTGTCAAAGTGACACACATGCACTAGTGTCTCATATATGTAAGTACATATGTCTTCATGTTCATGTAAGTGGCTTGGATAACGTACGTATACTCTAAAACTCTTTATAGAAATGTCCTCCTAAACTCACTCCAAATAATCCAGCTGTCAATCCAAATGGTCCGATGATGTATAATTGCTGTCTTACATATTCACTCAGTGTTCCATTGCAGGGCTAAGATCATTGCAAAGATTTACATGATTTTTAGATACGTCAGTATATACAAACTGTACTGTATAGATACTGTATATTAAATGTACATACATATATGTAGTACAACTCACTTCATTACGAATTGGATTTACCCCAGTATTCCTACCACAATTGTCAGCAAATGACACACAACAAGTATCTGGTACTCTACCAATCAACATTTGCCATTCAGAAACTGTTCCACTACAACACATGAACTACACACATACAAAAAATCAGAAATCTGGAAATGTTACACTCATCACTTGATCAACCTTCATAATACAAATATACTATAATTAGATGATATCTTCTAGCTGCACCAAAATTATCTTTGAAATGGTTCATATCCCATAACAGGGTCAAAACGTCTGAATCCCTAAAAGAATCAACCATGTCTCTAGACGTTCAAAAGACTAAAAGACGAACCATCTCAAGGATAGGTGTATTATAATTGTATTTCTTCCCTACCCTTGTGTGAAGGTGATCATATGCTTCCTGAATATTGATGTGGTCTTCATACAACTCTCTAGATCTTTCCAAATCTAGTGTTGCTGAACCCTCAGTCTGGAAAGAGAAAGAGAAAGTAAAGCTTGGTCCAGCAATATGACATCCCCTTGCCCTCCGCATGCTGATGTACCATATATATAGCCGGAAATATTGGTGGGAAGAATATTTGGCGATTTTGGATAGATTTAAATATTGAGTTTTAATTCTGGTGGTCACCTACGTATGTCACTATGATGCAATAATATTGGTGGATCATAATTTGGCGATTCAATTCACCAAAATAAATTCCCTGCCAATATTTCTGGCTATACGGTATGTTGGTAGCTTGGCAGTATAGAATATATAAATGCTTATTTGTGAACTGCCAAATTGTTTTGACGCATGTCATTATCACACAAACATATGTAGCAAGTCACAAAATATTCATCCAAGCATACTTTCAGGTAACTATGTATATTACACACACCTAAGTACATAGCATATGGTATGTGCACTACATCTACTTGATGACTCACAAAAATGCTTGTCTGAACCGCCCAACCTCCAGTTGCTACCTGAATTATGCTTGTTATGCCAATCAGAACCATAAACTGTACAGAGAAATACATAATATTAATGCTGTGGCTACACTAACATCTTTGTAGGCTATACGTATAATATAAGATTCATTCTTGGCCAAAACAGTGATCCTAAAGTACCAAACAGGTACACTATCACTTTTGTATTACAGCAGTGTTTGTTTATAGCGATCACACATAGTGACTGAAAACAGTGTATATCCAATAAATTATTCTCCATTAGCCTATATATCTAATAATACTAATTTAAAATGGGATATTAACCAACTGTTTTGAATTAAATAATTCATTACCAATTGCAAAAGAAAAGCTCATATATTTAGACAATGATATCAATGCTTTAAGACCGGCTTTAGATCTCTTAAAGTTCCCCTATTTTTAGGCAGTGTGGTTAAAATTGAAAAATTTGAAGTATTGTGCTCGTAATTTGCTACTATTAATAGCAACAGGCATTTAAGGGATCACTTGTGGAATGTTTGGCATTTAACAAATGAAACATTATCAGTGTATTGATATGATTATCTGCAAACTTGTGAAGCATGCATGACACAAAAAGGAAATGTGTGACATATTGGCTTAAGATTTTTTTCACCACATTTTTACTTCAAATAGCAGTGTCATTAACATTCAAAATGATTCCCTTTTTCCATACATGCTATAGATACCTACTATTTTACACATACATATACATGTAGAAAACCTGTAGTGTAACCTAAAGATGATGTTTTTGAATATGCATTCTTAATTGAGAAGCACCATCTGTATATTTTTGACCAATCCAAGCATTGGAAATATCCTTGCATGCATCCATCAATTCCAAATATTTGTCAAAATTCAATGATACGATTAAGTACTGTGTATACAGACAGTTAACGAGTTAAGATCATATATATATGTAACCAGATTACATAGAACAGGACATGTTGGGCTATCTATAGCTATTCACGGAAAATTGTCCAAGATCGACGTGCGCGAGTGTACGCACGATCACTACGTTGCATGTTATACATGAATGGCTGTAACTTGTTAGTTACGGAGATATTTTCTACTTACCATTACGAGTACAAAGACACTCTCAAAGATTGCTCCTATTGCTCCAATGAAGCCAATGATAATTACACCGAAGCCTGCCGCCATTAGAAGTACGCTTCCTGGCAAATAGCGACTCTGCGATAAAACTGCGTATTCGTTGTTGGTAACGTACAGCCATACTCCCAGGGCTAAAGAAGCTATGCCAAGTAACTAGAACAACAAACACATCATTTTAACTGGTTTAATTCTTTGTTGTGATTATATCTCAACTTACCCAGATAATAATATTGGTTAGTATTACTGACCATTTTACCAAAGACATGCTGATACTAGTACACTCAAAGAGACCTTGCCGACCCATTTCTTGGCTTGCCTTCTTCACTTTGGAAACTCACACTATGCGGCGGGGATATGCGCAGGAAGGTGTTAACTCAAATTCCGTTCGATACTTCGAGTTGCTTGGAAGGCTGCACGTAATTGAATACCGGTAAGTGAATTTCGCAATAGTAACACTTGATTGCGACACTGGTCAAAATGAGGCTATCCTTGTTCAAGCTAGGAGCAAGGTGGACCCCGGGGAGACAGTGGTCTGGAAAGCACAGGAAAGCAATCAAAATGACTCAAACAAAGAGGCGCAATATTTCGAAGAAGGAGAAACAGGCGGATTTGGTGGTAGCTGCCACAATGAAGCCATTTCTCTCTCAGGAACAAGAGATTGGTAGTGGCAGATCAAAGTGGTGCACAGTGGGTAAACTATCTGATAAGAAGAACAGATGGATGAAGAAGGACTCGTCAACATTTGATGTATGATAGTTATGAATAGTGACATAAACCTTACATGACATGACATTACATGTTTTTACAGTGAGTCTGAAAAGTTGTACTGAGAAATTGTGTTCAAATAAATGTTCCAATAAATTGATTGATGATATAATTGTTACAATAACTGAAGCTGATAATCTCACACCATGATGGATTTATCAGCCACACTGACTTTCCTTTTCTTTTCCTTGGAGACCTCTTCCTGGCTGTAGGTCAGGTCAAACTCTGCCTCCTAGGAGACACAGTATGTGATGGATATTACCACACTTAGGGTAGGCATCTCTGTTGTACGTGTACCTGATCTGCCAAGGATCTGGCTCGTTTGGCCAACCTGGGGGATCTCCTAACTCCACCCATTTCATCCACCTGTTCTGACTGAATTTCCTATATTGTATAGAATCCATACATTCATTCAATGGCAAATCTGGACATGTCTTTAGTACATGCATGGAGCATCCTAAAGTAGTGTGTAGCAGATGTACCTGAACTCTGCTCTTGTGTTTAGAACCAAGAGAGAGAGACTTTGCTACTCCTGCTGTGAGGCAGTCCATTCCCTAAACACAATATGGTTGCAAAGCAAAGGTGCAATGATGCAGGGTTTTAGAAAATATCACAGGGGGAGGACAATATACAACACAGTTAAATTTTGAGAGGGCAATTTGATTCTCTTCAAGAGGGGGGGCAAATATTTTTAAAGGTGAAAAATGTCTCCCCTTTAAAAGAAACTCTGTGATGCTTTATAATACTCATCATAGGAGGCACCTCAATGATCGCTGGAGGTACATTTTGTGGAGGTGTGGTTGAAGATGGGTTGTGTTCCTTGTCCCCTCCCTCGGACTGGTCATCCTTTGCTAGCATAAACTTGGGCAGTGCTGCCACGAGCTTCTTCTTGTTGACTATCCTGTTTATCCTTCTTCCCTTTGCTGCCCCCACCAACCCCTCTTTTTCCAATCGATTCAATAGTCCTTGAGCGGTAGACTTTTCAACTCCTATATTGTGTATACACACAGAGAATGCTATGGCACTTACCAAGTAGCTTGTCAGATAGAGCTGGTTCACTATGACTGTGTGTATTCACTTACCCAGTCTCTTCATAAGGTCATTTGGGCCAACTCTGTCTGCATTCATGGCGACCAGGAGCGTTCTCCTGAGGAGGCAATGAGTCTGCAGTGCGTCAGCTGCCAAGTATTGGAGCAGAGGATCGGTACATCTCATCTGTGAGTCACCCTATGAAGCAGACAGTAAGTGGAAATGAGTATTAAAAGCCCTTGATATCTTGAAGCACAATTACCTGTGGACACATTTCACAGATATGTAGTGTAGGCACTTGCTCTTCTTCAAGTAGACCAAAACACACTGCATGTTGCCAGGAGTTGCACACACCACACAGTATCATCAGACCATCATCCTAGAGGTCACATGACAGTCACATGACCTATATGATACACTATATGGACTACCTTTGACTACCTAACATTCCATTAAGTGCTATTTTAGTAACATATGTCTTTATATTGTACAAATGTGACAGTTATTAATAGTAGCATATCTTTATCTGACAGTCTGTTGCTAAGTTACCAGACCACGTCATTCAAAAAGAATGTGAATACATATCTGTGTGTAACTGGTGCACCATAGCATTAGAATGCCATCATCTTGGAAAGGTTCCTACACATAGCAGCACATGAAATGCATAGAAGTCAGAGAAGTGTGGAGGAATGTTGTACCAATATCTTAAATTTGGGCTTCAATTGTCAGAGGATATAACTATTGGAAAAGTATTACAAAACATTCTGTACAACGGATTAGAGTGTAGAGATAATTAATGTAGGTAGGTTTACACATCAGGGACATTCCGTCACTGAATGAGAATATAACATGAATAATCTATATACAACACCAATTTTCTATAGACATACGTAGTTGACATTGATATGATATACTTCTGTGACCCTAAATAGCACATAGCAAAGACTGTGAACACACCTCACTGATACTACATGGACACCGAACTTTGACCTCTTGGCTTGAATTGTCCATGGAGGCCTCAACTACTGGGGAGGGCTTGTTGTTATGGTTACTGGTGGGTGGGATTATAGGTGGGACCTCTGCAGCTAAGAAAGCAAAACAACCATGTTACTAAGAATATAACAAGTTGATGAAATAGATTCACAAACCTCTGTTTGGTTCTTTGGCAACTGTTTCCATGGGAACAACTTGGCCTTCATCTATACAATTGGAAATATGTAAGCACACATAAATATGTACATAGGGGTATTCCAAATATGTAAGTTGGTTGTCAATCAGGAAACATTCAACTGTCTTACCAGGATCAGTTGCAGGCTTGGAATGTGAAGTCTGTGCATTGAAGAGAAGTTAAACAGTCAGTCATTCCCAACTAAAAAGGATCTAGAAACATGTCACAATGTGACAGTGTACCTTTTCGTTCCGTTCTTCCTGTCCCTGTTCCGTAGGAAGCTCAAACTGACTGGCTGCAGTTTGAATGCGCAGCTTAACCCTTTAATAAAGCAGGAATGAGGAAGGTCGTCAAAAGTAAGGGAAGAGGAGGGAACAGGAATTAATCCACTTACATGTGAAAGGGCTACCACATCCACGAGGCAAGACCACATATGGACATAGACATAGAAATAAACAAGAAATGTGTAAGTGACAAGTCCCGTGATGTATGCACACACATATACTCCATAACATTATAGGTTGCAGACTCACAGTGGCTACTTCACCGGCTGCTATATTGACAGTCTCCTCAGAGTGCTTAAAGTTATGCTCCCCCTTCACAAAATTCGGAGGTTGATAGTCCACCGGAGTCACTACATAACACAGACAGTCCATCCCATGTGCTCAAGGGTAGCTCCTGCAGACTACATTACCATCATCATAGTACAGCAGTTTCATTGTCATCATGACATCATCTGGGAGAGGCTTTAAGGTTTGGGTCAATATGACAATTGTCCTATGTAAGTACATATTTGAGGTATATGATTGGATATAATACGTGTCCAGTGTTGAGGTATGTGGAACTACCTGAGTAGTTTAATTGTGGCCTTCCTTGTCTCAGCTTCACTGTATGCTTCAGCTAGCTTTGAACCATTTCTACATACAAAGCCAGGTTAACCTTTGACCCCATGCACTCTACACTGTACGTGAGTATTGTCACATATATTGCTGGCACATATGTACATACGTACTGACCTGTATATGTCCATTCCTCCTCCTTCACCATAGCTGAACTTGAAAGTGTAGGACTCTATCACTGTCTAAACAGCAGATACGGAACATACGTGCGGACACTTAAGTACCAATTGAAGGGTCTGGCACACATAACGTGCACTTGAATTGGTCTACAGTGTTCACCTCTGGATCATCCACATTGTGGTATATCTGGAAAGTGGCCATAACATCACGTTAATAGCTGATACCAACACAACCTGCATGCAACTCACTCCAATAACAATCGCCTGAAGCTGCATGCAAAGGAGCAGAGAAAAATAAGTGACAACTGCAAAGTATCCATCTCATCTGGACAACTCACATATTTCTTCTCTAGTGCATCAAAGCAACCTCTAACCCTAAATACAATACATTAGTTATGGGGGCAGTCTCATACACTGATAGCCTCACTCACCATCGTATGACCTGGCATGCTCCAGGGCAAGTGCTGTCATCTCGTAGTATCTTCAAGTTCAGGTCTAATGAAAGAGGTTTGTAAAGCATGGTTTACTTAGCTAACTGCACCAGCAGTATGTTCTGCTCCATGGAGCAGTTAGATAAGTGAAGCATGGAGTAGAACATACTCCTAGTACAGTTAGCTAAGTAAAGCATGGAGTAGAACATACTCCTAGTACAGTTAGCTAAGTGAAGCATGGAGTAAAACATACTCCTAGTACAGTTAGCTAAGTAAAGCATGGAGTAGAACATACTCCTAGTACAGTTAGATAAGTGAAGCATGGAGCAGAACATACTCCTAGTGCAGTTAGCTAAGTGAAGCATGGAGTAGAACATACTCCTAGTGCAGTTAGATAAGTGAAGCATGGAGTAGAACATACTCCTAGTACAGTTAGCTAAGTAAAGCATGGAGCAGAACATACTGCTAGTACAGTTAGATAAGTGAAGCATGGAGCAGAACATACTCCTAGTGCAGTTAGCTAAGTAAAGCATGGAGTAGAACATACTCCTAGTGCAGTTAGCTAAGTGAAGCATGGAGCAGAACATACTCCTAGTACAGTTAGATAAGTAAAGCATGGAGCAGAACATACTCCTAGTACAGTTAGATAAGTAAAGCATGGAGCAGAACATACTGCTAGTGCAGTTAGATAAGTTCAATTATGCAAACCTTCCAAACAGCGATCCCCAAATGCATGCTCAGGGAATATAGTTCTATTAAATGAGAAGAGACAAAGAAGATATTGTTGAGCAATAGACTACTCATTCATGTTCCTTTGCTCACGACACAAGTACACTATTCCAAAGACCCACCTCAAATATGTGATATTGGACACCTGTAAGAATGCGAAAATACATGACGCTACATTTTTGTTTTAAGGTTTGGAAAACTTACTGCAATGGCCAGGAGTTTCTTTACGAAAAGGCTTGACTGTTGTTCTGTTACTTGCTTGTTTGGAAAGATAGTTGACCACTGTGGAGGAAGAAGCGTGTTAACGAACAACCTAATTAGCTATACCAATTCCCACCCCTCCAGTTCTTTGCTTTTGACAAGTTGCCATTTCCAAATGGCTAACTTAGGCGGGATTGTAAATAAAGATAAATTGAAGTACCCGCCAACTTCCCGCCATAACGTCGAATGCGCATGCGTTACGGCACGCGGTGATTGTGAAAATGGCGGAAGTACCAACCAGTGCCACGTTCGGAGTAGTAAGTTCTACCATAAATAAGCTAATAGGGACTACATTTTCCACAGATTCACGAGATACCTGATCTGACCGTCTATCTATATCATCTCTAGAATATAAGTGATATGGAGACCGAAAGAGAGAATGGAGAAAATGGAGACGTGACGTCCCACAATATGACGAGTAAAGATTATTATTTTGACTCATATTCTCATTTTGGGATTCACGAGGAGATGCTTAAGGACAACATTCGGACCATCACTTACAAGAATGCCATGTACCATAACAAGCATCTCTTCAAAGACAAAGTAGTCCTTGATGTTGGCTGTGGTACAGGTATTCTATGCATGTTTGCAGTTAGAGCTGGAGCAAGACACGTTTATGGAGTAAGTAGCACCATTACATTCATTTCCAATATTATTAATACCTTAATTAATAACCTTATTTGTCTGTAATGTATCTTGGAAACCGTCATGTGACCTCAACAGGACTCTACATGTGTTGTTACATTAGATTGACTGTTCTTCGATTATTATACATGCCCAAGAGATCATCAAGGATAACAAAATGGAGGACAGTATGTACTCGTGACAACAATTTGCATCTGATTAGCTGAAACACCTGATACATTCCATAACCTTCTCTTCTGTCGCCTGTAATCATCTTATCGTCAATTCTATAGCTATTACTCTGATAAAAGGAAAAGTAGAAGAGGTGGACCTTCCGGTAGATGAGGTGGATATTATTGTGTCCGAGTGGATGGGTTACTGTCTGTTTTATGAGTCAATGTTGGATACTGTGGTCTTTGCTAGGGAAAAATGGCTTGTAAGTAACGTCAATAAGGCTTTCTTTAAGGGCTAGCTGCTTACCAATGCTTGGATCATATTTGTGTGCTAGGTGCCTTCAGCACCCTGTGTTGGAAGTGGTTTCTGTACACCAGGTACAGTATGCACCCTGGTTGCATGGTGACATTTCCATCAAGCTTCCCTTTGTTACTTTATATAGTAATCTTGGTCTGATACTGTATAGGGCTGCATGCAGAACTTGGGGCCAGAGGGGGCAAAATGAAATTTTCAAAATTAAGGAGGGGGGCTATGATATGAGGGTGTTGAAGCGGTTAGGGGTTCCCAAAATTAAATGCCCCCCTCTATGCAGCCCTGAGTTATCTTGGTATATATTAATGTAAGGTTAAAGATAGAATTCTCAAATTATGTAAAAAAATCGGACCTTGTACACATATTTGTGGTTTTTGGCTGGCAGGAGGTTTTATATGCATGCAGGAGGTTTTATATGCATGCTGGAGGTTAACCTTTAAGCTGTTTTATATGCATGCAGGAGATTAACCTTTAAGCTGTTTTATATGCATGCAGGAGGTTAACCTTTAAGCTGTTTTATATGCATGCAGGAGGTTAACCTTTAAGCTGTTTTATATGCATGCAGGAGGTTAACCTTTAAGCTGTTTTGTATGCATAGGCTGAAGATGGTGTAATGTTTCCAGACAAAGCTACACTCCATTTGTGTGCAATTGAGGATCGATCTTACAAGGAGGAGAAGATATTTTGTAAGTTTCTTTCCATGCTTATTTAGCTCTCTTCACATTCTCTTCAAATCATAGGGTGGGAAAATGTGTATGGCTTCAATATGAGCAGTATTCAGAAGGTTGCTATTACGGAACCACTTGTTGAATCAGTAGACAACCATCAAGTGTGCACAAACGGCACTTTAATCAAGGTCAGAAACTGTCTATCCCAACCTCAAACTGCCCATGTACTTGTTGCACTCTTCCTTAGACTGTTGATCTGTATACTGTTAAACCTGAGGAGTTGGTCCAGTTTGAGGTGCCTTATAAATTAAGAGCATCCAGGGATGACTACATTGATGCCTTAGTAGCTTACTTTACGGTCGAGTTCAGCAAGTGTCATAAGCGTACGGTTATAAATACCTGTGAGTCCAAACTCTTTTGAATTGCACACTGCATGCACAGAGTATATACGTATATATACATACTGTTTTTTGATATCTTGAACTTTTTTTGTCTTTTTTCCCTCTCATTTTCCTCTACTATATCTTCCCTATTAGCCCCAGCCAATAACTACACACATTGGAAACAGACTGTGTTTTACATCTATGACTCACTGACAATTAAAAAGGGAGAAGAAATTACTGGAAAGTTTTACCTGAAGCAAAATAAAAGAAACAAAGTAGGCCACAATGTACTCTCACTTTCACCCACTGTTTTTACCCTTTTTTCTCTTCTTCTTTTTTAGAGAGACTTGGATATCAGGCTGACTATAAACTTTGATGGCATGCTATACCAATGTGACTTAGACCAAAGTTATCGCATGAGATAGCTCTTACAGAGAAGAACCGATTGTGCTGTACCGTTTAAACTACATAGTATGATTGTACGTACGTACATCTATTTTTGCCGATAAACATTGCATTTATTAATTGTAGCTGGCACACTTAATTATTAAAAGATCTATTCAGTTTCAAATTGTTGCTGCATGAGGTTTTTAAGTGAAATTTCCTTAGCTGGTTGTAGAATATCTTTGAATGAAGGAATAGGGAGTGCTTGTTGCAATCATTATGAGAATAAAGTCTTATTGAGCATCAGCAACATGATGATGAATTTACTAATTCTGGATGTTTCAACCCAGAGGTCTTCATCAGCAATATATATCAGCAGAATATCTTTGAATGTATACATACTAAGAGAATTAAAGTGTCGTTCAGTAGAACTGGGTGATGACCTTTCACATCTACGTATCACTGATTTCACAGATGTAATACAGAATATTCGTTTGGTCTAGTCTAGAAGTGTAAGTGATAGTGCCAAAAATTTGGATTTAAATTCACTCAAACACTACCACAACAGTGAGGATAGGTTTACATGTATATACACTAGATCTTGTAGATGGTTCTTTTGAGTGTCTAGACACAGTTATTTGTTGCTGATGTGTTGTATGGATATTTCCACCCTGGGGAGTTTTCTTCAACAACTGATCATGATGACCCCCAGAAAACTCCCCAGGCTTGAAAACTAAAGGTCTCAACAGATTAACCATCTCAAAGATAAGTTTGACACCAAGTGTCAATAATCCACCTCTTTAATCCACCTATGCTTCCACTGAATGAATTCATTTGTGCAGAAAAAGTACTATCAATTGAATTGTTGATATGAACCAGATGTATATATGGTATCATCATATGGAGTAGAATGATGTGTTATTCTATACTTACAGATGTGCATATAATCTCTAGTATACCCTATATGTACATATACGTATATGTACATTACCGTGATCACATATTATTTAAGCTGCAGCTACAGAAGATTAATAGAAAACTTTCCTACTATTTCTCTTGTTGATTAGATTTGAATTCAACTGCCTCATTACTAGGTACAAATCTAGCATTCTTAGTAATTAGTTGTAAGGTCTCTTTAGTTGAAATAATAACAGTGGTTAGCACCCCGTGTGCTACTCCTAATTCAATATATGTACTCTTGTGTCCCAGTGATATATGTACTCTGGAACGGAATGTTGTGACGTATTTTGTGGAAGGTTTAATGATGTGTATATACGTATTAGAAATGAATCTAGAAAAATGTATAGCTCAATATTAGACTGTAGCACTTCTTGAAATCTTAAAAACTGTTTATCTGTAATCCTAATTGTAAGGGAAACTGTACCATACATAGGAGCAAACTGTAAGGGTAAACTACAGTACGTATACCTGTAAAATTACATGTACATATCCGGTAAAGGTACCTACGTAAGTAATTTGAAGACATTTTCCATATTCAAACACTATGGACTAGTACAACAGTGAGACTGGTTCATAAGTGGTAGGGTTAGTAATGTATAAGTTGTATTGAATGCATATTGCTATCTGTATCATGTATATATATACGTATACTATAAGAATAACCTCTTTATAAATTATGTATAATTTTAGTTATAATACATATGTACTGTATATGGGTGCTAGGGGCACAAATATGTATTTAAATGGTCCTATATTGTGGTCTGCAGCAGCTGTTGCTTGACCTGTACAAGTGCTAGTTAATTGGATTAGTATGGTGGGTTTGTAATGCAACCTGACCTGTCTGTAGACCTTGAAGTTGGATAGTTATGGCAGCAAGATGTGGACAGGGAGGTATAGAATTCAGACTTGAGACACCCAAACATAATACCCACACATTACACCTCAAAGCCTGCCACCTATATTAACTTAATTTTTCATCAGAATCTGCCCACATCTTCTGGTGGGTTCTGGTAATAGTTTTCCATTCCCATCTTAGCCCAGACAGTCAGACCAGCACGCTGGCCAGCCAAGTAATATAAGCAAAACAAAGTGCAACTATATAGACAAATCATAAAGGAAATATGTGATGAATAAATATGTAGCTTTTCCTGGAATTGGGCTTGTCTATATCCAGTGTATCTATTAGATATTACTGCCCAGTTTACACAATGTTTGTATTATTGTAATAATTGCCACCTTTTTAGTTTGTTTTACTGATATACCTATAGCAGATATCAACTGTACGTATATATATATATATATGTGTACATTACACACACACACACTATGTTCCAATTAAGAAGGCAGCCTTATGGTGTTTACTGAGAATGTCCATCGTTGTTAAACAGAGGTTTCCTCCCATAAAATGAATGTATTTTTCATCAAAGTATCTTCACACCTCATGTGGACTGATAATTATTTTCATATGGCCCAGACAATCAAACCTGCCAGATAAGTGATATAAGCAATACCAGGAATTCAAAAACATTTAGGAAATCTGTCACAGTGACTGGTATAGTTTTTTGGTTAAAAAGCTCAGACAATGGCTTCAACTCACAAAATGTTTTCAACTTAAATTGATTATCAACAAGTTTCATCATGTTCTCAGAAGGGCTAACTGTCATATGCTGCTTACTGTCAGAAAAACCTTTCCATTAAATGGAAGTGATGTCATATACGTATGTATATTATACACTTGTGAATTGAAAATGCAAGTATTTCTAGACATGGTTTTACTGCCCAGTTACATTATTATAATAATTTTTACGGATATACTGTAATTTGGGAAATTTTGTTGTTAATATATTTTGTGGCTAAAGCTTCCTGCATATATCTACAGGTATTCCATTACCTATATGCCCTCTCTCTCTCTCTCTATATATATATATATAAGATGTCAGTCAATGCTTAGCACTACTAATTTAGTCTTCCTAGGTCAATGCAAATTTTTTCTGTGCAATGGATTAACAATGCTGAATGCATTCGTGAAACATTAAGGGTTCTACATATAATATTTAGACAATAATTAAAGATATACGTATATATATAGTAATAATATAATATAATCTTTTTATGGTTTCTAACTATATATTAAAACACATGCATGCACTTGATGATATCATAATATATATATATACTAATAACTTAATTTGAAATTAACATCCTTTTAGAGATAAAAAAAACTTTTAATTTCTTGAGGTAACAGTGTGATGCATGAGGTATATACATATAGATGAGGTAGACTTTCATTTCACATCAGATGAATGGTCAATGGCTCCATATGTATATGATGTCATCTTTGAAATAACCAATGCTACATGGAAGTGGGAAGATGACATTTCCAGGCTTATGTTGTAATATCAGATTACTCCTGGACATTAACTAAAGTAATATACGTATGTATGGGTGATATAACACAAGGTCTTCAAACAAGCCTTACTTTGATTAATATAGTACAGACACTATACACTCCCTTTCCATATGTCTACTTAACAATATAAATAGTAGGGTTTGTTGTGATGGGCCTTGACAGTATGCTATTTTGGGTATTCAAGTAGTGTCTCTATGTCCATTGGCTTCATATGGCTACATTTCTTTGATGTCTTCAGATCTAATTTACTTTTGATGCATCCAGAAGTGAGGAGACAGAACTAACTGCTAAGTTAGAATGATCAGGCTATACTATTTCTATTCATTGCCTGTTGTGGTTGGAGACCTAATGTAATTAAGCCTTTGTAGTAGAAAAGGAATGCTTTTTATTATAAAGCCAGTTAAATCATACTTTCTGGGAAGACAGAAAAGTAGTTGTGTAAATTAGAAAAGTATTTGATTTAATTTCCTGATATGTGTGAAATGCATTTTTCTATATAAAATAAAGTCTTCCTCTGACCTAAGCATTTCAACCTTTCCTTTAGCTGTATAGATTTTGTGGATTCACATTTTTTGGTTTTGATGTAATGTTTGCAAAGGACAAGTCACAGACTGGAGCCCATGAAAACATGAGACCATAAAATTAGGAAAGGAAAATAGATTTTGAGAATTCACACCTACGTAAGTACGTACATAAACCTAGCTATGAGAAGTACATTTTGTACAGAAACATATATTAGAAGCTTACATATAATGAAAATAACCCTTCTTGATCCATGTTTGCCTCCCTATGTACACTGAATTACATATTTGTGTAATTCATATGTAAGTATATATACGTACACATGTGTACAGACTGAAATAGGTACCTACCTAACCACAATGTACTGAACTAATATATTAATTCAATTGTTAAATTTAATCAGAACTGTATTCTATATACGTATGTTGTCAGTCTTAAAACACTAACAGAAAAATTTCAAAATTTTAGGCATACTTTAAATTTTCTAGGCATACTTTTCTATCACCAAAGCAACAGAACAAATTTCCGTCATCTAGAGTTTATAATATGTACACATTGTGGATATATATGTATATATTATGAGATGAATGTACACATAAACAAAGATCCTAATGAATTTTTGGCACACTTGATGTAAATGTTATTCATTGTGTGAAATCAAATTTTAAAGATTCAATAAAAGAGAGTGTCATATTTTGGGTTCATGTAAACAAGAATTTAAGTTAGTTTTGATACAACTAGTAATCAGTAATTTACTGTATACGTATACTATTTCCTTATATATATCTTGGCATCAGTATGTAAATGTATTATACTATATAGAACTAGAATGTATGTACGTAGTATTAGATGGGGGTTCACAAGGTAAATAAATTATGGAACAATTAAGCTTCTTCTGGAGCTGGTTTGTGGGGTGCCATCTGGGCAGTTGTGGGACTGGAGAGTGGCTCAATTGGAGGGTCTTCCTGTTACTAAGGTCCTCCCTCCTGCCCCACGCCCAGTTGCTTTGTTTTTAACCGTTTATGATACGTACAGAACAGATATATATATATATACGTATAATCCAATAGATCCTGTATGAAATTGGATATTGCTCAAAATAGATCCTACGTATTTATATGTGTGTGTTGGCCTAGGGGACGCTTGAGTAATGAAATTCCTAATCAATAACATAACATAATTAAGCTTGAACCTTACATCTGTTTACTGGCTGCTATATATATGGCTTCAGCACCAAGCCTTAAAACTCTATTCTATATGTTATGTGCAGGTACCAACAGTATACAGTATGTGCAGTGCACCAAGTGTGTGAAATCCTAATACTAATAGACAATTAAAAATGATGACTTATGACATCATTCAGGGATATATAAAGGCAATCTTGTAGCATTTCAAGTATATTTTGGATTCCTTAAAGGCCTATCACTTAAATAGCTTAAGACTATTTCCTCAGCAGCCATACCAAATAGGGAAGATGAGATTTAGTATTCTTATCAGCTTGTTATTCACAGTTGCTTGGTCAGACAGAGCTTCAGGTAAGGCCTTGTGTATATACTGTTATTATTTCCTTATATTCTACACATTTATAGCTGTAAGAATCTTGTAGTTGTGTTTATATGATTAGTAACTATATACAACAGGAGGAGGATATTTTACTTTACTTATCAAATGTACGTAGATGATAGCTCTATATAGCTCTCTCTACATATGTACAAGGCAATAGTTTTGCTCTATGCACTAACTGCAATCACTATTAGACATACAAAAGGGTGCATATATACACACAAGGGTAACCTACAACAACTGTAGGCCTCCTTCTCCAGCCATAGCTGTATGGGTATCTTAGCCACAAATCGGTATCTCAGTCACAAATCGGTATCTCAGTCACAAATAAGGTATCTCGGTTACAAATAAGGTATCTCAGTTACAAATCAGTATTTCAGTCACAAATCGGTATCTTAGTCACAAATCGGTATCTCAGTCACAAATCGGTATCTCAGTCACAAATCGGTATCTCAGTCACAAATAAGGTATCTCAGTCACAAATAAGGTATCTCCGTCAGGTATCTCAGTTACAAACCAGTATCTCAGTTACACAAACCGATTTCTCAGTCACAAATAGGGTTTCTCAGTTACAAACCGGTTTCTCAGCCACAAACAGGGTATCTCAGCTATAGTTTTGTGTGAAAGGTGGTGATATTTACTTCTGTGTTGTATCAGGTTCAAACTGTGCTCAACTAAGTAACTGCTCTGAATGTATTCAATCAAGTCTGAAATGTAAATGGTGCACACAGCTGGTAAGTCTATATTTAAGACACGCATGTAGTCAGAAAACAAGTTTTCTATATATATATACTATATTATATATATTTTAGTCTGTATAATGTAATAGCTTTATTTTGCATATTTAGGGTTTTATTGGATCAAGGTGCCATTCTAATGAGGCTAATTCTTCTTGTAAAGTGTTTTATAACCCAGAAGGAGAACTTAGTATAGACAAAGTAAGTCATCTTCCTCTGGCCATTTCCTTCCTTTCCTACTCAGTCTGTTCTGGGAACTACATGGTTCATATAGGATAATATATATCACATATTGCTTCCTTATTGCATTTGGTAATGGCTTACTTCTCATTGTTAGCTTGTGAACTTTACTCTTTGATCTTTAACCAGTTTTAACTTGATAGAATGTGTTCAGTAATGTTAGAAATATTAGATTAAACTACAATGCAAATGCAGTAATAGGATGGATTGTGATACTCTAATGTGTATATTACACATTACCAAAGAACCCCACACTCTATATATCTATCCGAACTCGGTACTTGTGTATGTGACTGTCTGGGAAGTGCGGCCTGGTAGCCTTAAGTGGCGATGGCTTAATGCGCCCAGGCAGTCGGGCTATGTACCTGGGCGGACGGCCTGGTAGCCTTAAGTGGCGATGGTTTATACGTGTCCAGGTATAGCCCTGTGCCCCTTAACCACCTCTGGTTTGCATCTTATACATTTATCTGTTGTATGCATGGGCACCATAATAATAATAATAATAATAATAATAATAATAATAATAAATAATATATCTATCTTTTATATAGAATGAAGCCTTCAGTGATATCATACAGGTGTCGCCTCAAAGGGTAAATCTGACATTGAGACCAGGTTAGTACACAACACTGTATTTCTTTTATGTAAATAAACTCACATGCAGCATACCGTATCAGAGAGTATATATGACAATAATAGGGATGGCAAAAACATGGCCTCCCTATTATAACAACTGATCAAATGTTTAGCTATGTGTAATTTCTTTTACAGGACAGCCTCAAAGGTTTAATCTCACTATCAAACCAGCACTCAACTTTCCCCTTGATGTTTACTTTCTGATGGATCATTCAAAGACAATGAAAAATGAGATAAAGGATTTAAGAAACCAGATAATTAGTATTGGTAAGAATGGGGCTGTAATTTTGATCTAATCCTTCATTATTTGATGTCATCTTGCTGTGCATTAATGAGTGGTCTATATCATTGTTTTTCAAAAAAAGTTTCTCTTGAGTGTGATTCTTTGTACTTCATTTGTGTTGTTTGAATAGTGCCAAATATGAGGAAAATTTCTAAAGATTCCAGAATAGGATTTGGTGCATTTGTTGACAAACGGAGTGAACCTTTTGTCAGACCAGAATCTGACTTGTAAGCTGGCTTACCATCTGATGCTACAAATAAAGTCTTTCAAAGAGAATTTCATATTATGCATAAAATCCTTTAAGTCAGAGAGATTTAGCATAATCTACTACGTACTGTATATTCAGTATATTGCATCCCTATACTATGTTTCATGTGTTCATGAGTGTGTCCTTCCTTATTAGGAGACCTTTCAAATGTAAGCTTTGCAGACCTGGAACTTACTCTTTTACTCACAAAGTATCGCTCCAAAACTTTACCTTCACCGATACTAACAGAGGAACACAATCTGAGCTCTTTGTAAGTATTTCACTGAGAAAGCTACATTTGCTGCAGTACATACAGCAAATGATTCATTTAGGGGAGACTATGGGTCCCATTAAGTGAACTTTGGTTCCACCATTTTGCTAATTGTGCTCCTCAGGAGACATGAGTGGGCAGGGTAAAATTTATAGTCAACTGATGAGGTTATTAATTTGTATTGTCAGTTATAATAGGTTATTTAGTAACTATTTACATATTTAAATATTAATGACTTTAGGTGAAGCTTGTAGTGTCTGAGATATCTTCCACTTTTGATAATCCTGAATCTGGTACAGATGCATTGCTTCAGACTGTAGTTTGCACTGATGTAAGTTTGAAGAAACATATTCGTGCATACACAGATACATATAATTTATTACAGTGACATGTGCTGGAAGGGGACTAGGCCAAGCTGGGGCCCACGAGTCACAAAAATACAGAATAACAAAAATGATTTTAGTAAATTAGGAACTGCCATCATTCAATTATAAGCTATCTATAAATTCAATTGTAATTATAGATCTCCAATTCTTTACATATGCCTAGGTTAGGATTTCGGTGCCTTCACATACATCCCACTTAGTTAATCCTTCCATATATATATACTAGTCCAATCAGAAAACCTGCAAACTTAAAGACTGAGACTTTCATGATTAATGTTTAAAATATTATTATACAATACATGCAGTATTTGATTATGATTATAATACATATGTTTCCTTTGTGTGGTTCCTCAATGGCTAAACTCTTATGAGTATCAAGTAAAGTTTGAAATCTGATACCTTTTGAATAGAACAGTGTGGGACATTTTGTTTAATCAGTGATTTTATCTTATCTGATGTTAGATAGGGATGGTGGTGTTATATCTGTACTGTATATACAATGACCAATGAATGTCCTTGTACAATGAATGAAAGCCTAACCAATGCTATATATATTTATTGATGTACGTACGTATGTATACATACAGCTGGTGGGATGGCGGCCATTTCCTGCAAGACACCTACTGATGTACATAACAGATGATGACTTGCACTTTGGATACGATGGGAAGGTAATACCATATATAGTAACATGACTTACAAAGTCATAAAGCTACTTGTGCACTATATTATTGGTATCATATTATCTACGTATCTAAAGTGGGTAGGTAGTTTAGTAGGTAGATTGGTATAGGTAGATTGGTATACTACATAGTACACAGGTAAGTAGGTAGGTATTAGGTAGATTGGTAGGTAGGTAGGTAGGTAGGTAGGTAGGTAGGTAGGTAGGTAGGTAGGTAGATAGGTAGGTAGGTAGGTAGGTAGGTAGATTGGTATGTAGGTAGGTAGGTAGGTGGGTAGGTAGGTAGGTAGGTAGGTAGGTAGGTAGGTAGGTAGGTAGATAGGTAGGTAGGTAGGTAGGTAGGTAGGTAGGAGGTAGGAGGTAGGTAGGTAGGTAGGTAGGTAGGTAGGTAGGAGGTAGGTAGGTAGGTAGGTAGGTAGGTAGGTAGGTAGATAGGTAGGTAGGTAGGTAGGTGGGTAGGTAGATTGGTAGGTAGGTATATAATCTTTTGGGAGGAGTGTTACACTATTATATAAGGAACATGGATCATTTAATGAATCATTTCAACTTCATATATATAGATTGCTGGTATAGTTACTCCTCATGACGGTAAATGTCATATGGAAGGAAGAAATGACAACGATAGACTGGAAGAGCAGCTGCGAGGACAGTATGACTACACAGCAGCTGAAAGACTGGTAAGAATTAATCCCTTGGCAACATGTATGGACCAATATTTGTTCCAACCCTTAATTACATACTACCCTCCATATATCCCATTCTCTACTTGGTTTATGTAATTATATAGGATTATCCTTCAATATCAATGCTGAATTCTAAGCTTGTGGAAAAAGAAATTAATGTAATTTTTGGTATCTCTGCACTGGATGGCAATAGTGATGGTGAAATTTTCAACAAATATCAGGTAACTTAGTCTAGTAAATGGAAATTATATATAGTTGTATATAGTCCTACAGTGGCAGTAGGTTAATCCAGGCTCTATACTTGTCTATTGATCCTTTTAATAACTACCTCAAACAGTTTAATTGTGAGAAGCACAAAGGCTAAGTCAAGTCCAGTTATTGACTTTCATTAATGCTTCTTCAACCAAAGAGTGAACTGGCCAATTTATTGTTATATCTACAGCTAGTAATAGGTTCATAATGTATAGTCAATTGAACACCTTTTCTTGCCAAACTTTATCCAATTCTATCTTGTCAACTTTTTTAAGGAGAGAGACTGACAATTTGTTACCTGCATTGTTTAAGAGCCTATAACTTATGCTAATGGTGCAGTACAGTCCAGTGGGAAGTAAAATTAACAATATACGTATATAAGGATGTCCATTTGCTATATAGCATAAAGTGGACATTTGTATTATAGCAGACCCAGTATATTCGTATATATATATAGCAATTAGAACAATCTTCATTGTATATAGTCTCATTATTTCTATATTTATTGTGGTCTATTTAAGCTACAAGTCGCTACTCTATGATTGGATGGTTTTAAATACACATTTGTCTCACTTTTTAACAGAACAATTGTGTATGACTCATGCAGATCGAGACTAGTTCATGTACTGTATTATTGTAAATGCAGGAGTATTTGTACATTAAAGCTCTTTTTATTTTTAAATTTATTACTACAATTATGTTGTGATTTCTCATGTCAATGGCTAGACAATATATTAAGCATGTGTGTATTGAAATATGTGTCGGTAATACAATCACTGCATGTACTGTAAAAGCAGACTAGAGTTATTAAATGAAGTGTAAATTGTAATATGCATATACCTTTGTATATAGAATCTCTCCAGCCAGATTCCAAACACTTTTGTTCAACCAATCAACAAGAACAGATTAGAGTTCTTTGAAGCATTGGATGAAGCCTACAAGGTATATGAACATCTATATATACTTAGCCTTTGTACTGTATATAGCTAAATTTTTGCAATTGGTGTTACTATGCTGAACTATATATGTATTCTTTATCAATATAATATGTGTATAATATGTAACTATGTAACCTTCATAGACCATTTCATCTCGAATTGAACTTGAAGCTGCCCTGCCGAGTACTTTACAGGGTTTACGGGTGAGATACTTTGTGAATTGCTCTGGAGAGTGGGTAGAATCCTCAAAATGCAGCAATATAGCAGAAGAAACCACATTTGAGGTTGAGATCACAGCTCTTCAGTGCACTCCAGAGCTAAAGAAGGGACAAACGTATGTATCTCCAGAGCAACAGTAACGTAGCATATCCACTATATATATACGTATAATATCATTAGAATTTTAATGATTACATACTTTTATTATATATACGTATATATATTCCCTACTGATGTATAGGGGGAAGTCATAATACATTGATTTTCTTATTTATCTTTATAGTTTTTCAATTTCTACTGGACTTTATGGATCAATGGAAGTCCATGTTAGCACCATTTGTGACTGTGAATGTGATTCTATGCTTGTAAGTATAGATATATATAGTGCACACACACATATACGTACATACGTAATGCGTATATACGTATATACACATATACATTTATTGCTGAAGAAGACCTACGGGTCGAAACATCCTAATTCTTTGATTTATAATAAGTGTTGCTGATGCTCAAATCATATCCAACCAACCAATACACATATACGTATGTACCTACATATTAATATACAATTATATATATTGTGCAATAATTTTTGATATATATATATATACATACATACATACATATACAGTGCAAGTTACAATACAATTATACGAATGTGCCAAAAATGTACAAACTGTGTAATTTGCATTTATGATAGAGAGTAATCTTTTCTTTGACAATCAATCCCTTAGGAAACCAATTCAGATAATTGTTCTAACCATGGAAGTCTCGTCTGTGGTAAATGTTTTTGTAATGAACAAAGGTAAATATGAGTTATTACATATTCCTGTACTCAACACATACGTACATTTCCATGACTGATTATGTTGTATTATTTATGTATTACATTTATAATAAACAGATTTGGTGACAAGTGTCAGTGTGGGGTTAGTGGAAATGAGACATCATCTACTCAATGCAGGTGAGTAATGTAATATGTATATGTACTTTGTCTTCCTTCCATCCATCCATCCATCCATCCATCCATCCATCCATCCATCCATCCATCCATCCATCCATCCATCCATCCATCCATCCATCCATCCATCCATCCATCCATCCATCCATCCATCCATCCATCCATCCATCCATCCATCTATCCATCCATCCATCCATCCATCTCCCTTGATCCCACAGAGCTATCAATGGTAAGGTATGTTCCGGTCCCGTTGCTGGTGAATGTATTTGTGGAGTGTGTGCCTGTAACACCAATGTTGGAGGCAATCCAGGACATTATTATTTTGGAGATAATTGTGAGTGCAACAACTTTCAGTGTGATAAAGATGACAAAGGAAGATTTTGCAGTGGTAAGTAGACAGTATAGCAACCAATATCATATTGTGTCGCCACTTTGCATAATACAATGTATATTTTGTATATGTGCTGATATTATTGCCCATTTCTATGTAAGTATTGTACCATAACCTTTTTATTGCCGTCAATATAGGTAATGGTGTATGTGGATGCAATGGCCTTTGCACTTGTGACCTTGCCCCTTCTGGTAGACCATATACTGGTGAGAACTGCAATTGCTATCCAGATGATGATACCTGCAGGGCAACTCCAGATGGAGTGAGTACAGTTTCTTTGTTCTCTGATAATTGTCTAAAGTGTGTTTATTAGCTGAACACAGACCTCACTGTGAACCTCTGAAGTTAGGAAATTTCCTTTCGGTGGAAATTTCCTAAATTCAGAGGTTTAGTTACAGTTGCAATTGATTAAATGAATTAACTGTGGAATCCATACATTATGAGCATTAATACACTCAGACATGAGTCTGTTAAGAGGACAGGTGTGCTTATATAAAAACATACATAAAGAAAGTCATTGCAGTTAAAATGTTGGTTATTATATACTCCCTTTTTATTTTCCTTTCCATATTTTTAGCATGTAACTGTTTTATTCATTGAACATGCATTACGTATTTGTGCCTTCCGTAGGAGATATGCTCAGGACATGGGTCGTGTGAGTGTGGATCTTGTTCTTGTCAGAAAGGCTTTGGTGGCAAGCACTGTGAAATATGTATCAATGCCACTGTAAGTGTACATTTCTACCTAGTATGTGTAAATACATTTCTACCTAGTATGTATACGTATATACATTTCTAGCAAGTGTGTATATATATATATACATTTCTGCAAAGTGTCAGCTTGTGTGAAAATATGTATGATGTTATGAATTTATTTTTAAGTCATATAGTTTGTGTTTAAATGATATAGATATTTAGTTATTCTTTTTATCTTTTGACTGTCTCCGTGAATTGACCTTTCTTAAATCTGTTTTTGCAATTTCAGCTTCCAGTACAATTGATTAAACCCATACAATTAGCATAGAAATTCCAAACAGAATCACATTTGATTGTTTTAATCAATTTTACAGATCTGTGGAGATGATACATGCTCAACACATGAGGAGTGTATCAAGTGTGCCATTGAGATAAAAGATCAGAAAGTAGTTCAAAGAGAAAAGCTTTCAGAAGATTGCCAAAAGCACTGTAGTAACAAAACCATTATTTTAGGCATAGTGACAAAGGAAATGAAAGAAGGGAAGAGTTTACTTCTATGTACAGTCAACCTTGCCAGTGGATGTAGTGGCGTCCTATACTTGGCAGTTAAAGGCAAAAATACACTCTATGTTGATAAAAGCATTAGTAAGTATGCCACCATATATGTTTTCTGTTTATCAGTGAAACTGGACACCACACACTCAGACATTGTTCAACTCTTTTAAGCTACTTACTTGCCATGACCTACCAATTTTTGGTATGCCAAAGGTACCCCTATATTGTTTTCAGAAATTATGTTAACGTATGGCCATGGCTTCCTGTTCGTAATCTTGTATATATATAATATATAGTGTAACTTGCACTGTATATATATTATTAATTTTTATATTTTAAGTGCACCATTTGTATGTATATATTTGCTAAAATTAGTACGTATTCTATTTAAAGAGTCTTATGTTACACACTTATTTTTATAGGTTGCCAAAATATTGTTCCAATTTATGTGATTGTGGCTCCCATAATAGCTGGCTTGCTTCTCTTTGCACTCATCTGTTTGATTCTAGTCAAGCTATATCTCACTTTCCTTGATTATCGTGAGTACAAGTCTTTCAAAAAGGAAATCAAGGAAACTAAATTTGGAGAAGTTAGTGCCACGTTTATCATGACTTACGTACATATAACAAAACTTTCTCTGCATGTAAACTACTCCATGATGGTGTAAACCTCGTAATTTACATGTTTGTATGTGTATGTGTGTGTGTGTGTGTGTGTGTGTGTGTGTGTGTATGTGTGTGTGTGTGTGTCCACATATACATTGATCCAGACACACATACACACATACACACCTACACACACACACATATATAAATATACCTACCATAATGGCATTGCAGTGCTGAATTATAGAGTACATGTATACAAATCCATTGTCAATTGCAAATGTGAATCCACAAATCTTGTTTATACAATTGATGAATATAATTTTATTTGGTTACATTTAGTTTGAAAGCCCGATATATCGAGCTGCATGGCAGACATTTTACTGTCCTATGTTTCCTGGCAACCTGGAAAGAGGGTTAATTGGTTCAGTTCCACGTGAGCAGACAGCTGATATAACTGATGAATCCATTAGACATTCACTTCCTAGTCTCCGAGGAGAGAGTCCCAAACCCTCCCCCTTGCTGACCAAGAGAATGCCAGTCAGCAAATCTGTGCCGATGCTGTGTGATGAGCCAAAACCAGAACCACGTCAAAAAGAGGTTAAGCCACACCCCCTTGCAAAATCACAACAGAAGAGTGGAGAGAATGATGTAGACAGTCCAGAATCTAATGACGTCAAATATCTAGATAACCTCATTGAGAGTTTGTCTACTGATGACTTACATTAAACAACAACCACACTTCATGCATGCATTTCATAGTAATACGGACCTTTCTACCAATTTATTTGTTGTTTTTTCAACCCATCAATTCCATTACATGTTGTCTGTCAAATGTAGTACAGTTTTTGAGTTGCCTCTGGTGTGTATCCATTATTTTCTATATTATAATATAAAATAATTTATAATGCAATCATTTAATTTAGCTGACTACTGCAGATTATTATTATTTTGTGCGAACATCATCAGTAGTGGCTGACACACCCAAACCCTCCCACCCACACAAATGTTATCCTGGAGCTGTTATAAATATATACATATATATCCCTTAATTCTCATATCAACTTGCAATTGGAATAAATGCTTTGTAACCAGGCTTCATGAGATTAACACATGTATTATATATCACAAACTAAATGGTTGAAAGTTATAACTTCAAAGATTGCCAACTGCGTGATTACTGAGTATTTAATTGCTTCGGTAAGCACATTCTAAGATTTGATATGGTATAACTTACCGTGTTATATTTGCACTATACATACCTATATAATTGTGATTATACACTATTTATACAGCATCTTATCAGAAATTGAACACAAAGCAAATTGAAATATTAATTAACTCTCAGACCTGATCGAATTATAATAGCTTATATCTCTTTTTGATTATTCTCATCAAAGATCATACTTAATTAATGACTTGATTTATTAAGTAGTTGAAATGAATTATATAATTACGTACATTGTTATCTAGTAGATAGATTTTCTTTGCATAACAAAATGTATAATATATGTGAGCGTATGAATTATATACGTATGTAATAATTTACTTTCAGTGCAACTGCATATGGAGCTATAGCTAGTCTATATAAGCTTTGACCACTAATTCTATGTACATACGTATATACGTATACAAATCCTATATATATAATTACCAACTTACAATCTATTGAGAGTATAAGAAAGAATATTTCTATACAAAATTATCATTGTTGCATGTGTATATGTTATCATTACTATATAAGACATAGTAAGTTTTAAAGTTCCCATTCTAATATGCTGATCAACAACGTTACTATGTGTGATAAAACAATAATTCTGTATTATATAAACATACTGTACAGTATACAGTACACTTATAATTTCCTATAGGTTTTCTATAGTCCTATGGCATTTTATATGCAGACTTTGTCCTCTGTTTTCTAACAAACGGAGGCCTAAATGAAAATCCCTTAATTTAAAATGAGTTTTATACCCTAAACTTTATGATAATATACCCATTCTGTTTCTAGGTCCTTTCTTGGAGCCATATGAATTATTAAATTATATTATATTATATTATTTATTTATTTATATTAGATTACCTTAGTATATTGTAACTTGTACTATACTATGGTGACCATGTAGATATGTATATGTGGTATATATTGATAATGGGTCTTCTACATGTACGTACGTATATAAATATATATGATATACTGTAGGTATAAAAAGTTGATAGCTTCCTATAGATTAGTATCAGTTAGTACCACTTCCGCTTACACTTTCAATGTTTCTTGGAATTTTTATTAGGTTTCTTTGATAATCCAATTAAGCATGACTTAATTAGACCTTTATTTTATTCAATAAACAATTTAATTGAAAGCATTCATACGTAAATATGGTATGTACAGTCTACATATATTATATATATAGACACATTACTGCTATCAAGTTTGCTATATATATATTGCTTTGCAAATTTTGAAGAGCCCTCCTATAGTACATGGAGTTGATTAAATACCTGTGAAAAGATTGGATGGATATATACCTCTTCCAGTGATATTATATATCGGCTCCATATTACATGCAATATGTATATTAATTAAATAGCAAATACTAGTATCTTTAATTAAGTTTTGATGCCAAGGTTATCAGGTTAGGAGGCTCCTGTCATATCTACAAAGAGTCTGTGCTTTTCAATGATAGTAAACAGCATCCTTGTTATTCCACACAGTGTGTTAATCCCAGCACCAACACCCTCTCATTGCCATTGCAAGAGTACCAGAGTGGAGTCAATATACACATTCCTCACTCTATGGCTTTCTCATGAGGAGTTTAACAGAAAAAGACTGTCTCTTAAGGTGTCATATAAGATGAAGAGTGGGTATTCCCAGTAACAACTGTCAGGCCCAGTTGAGCAGAAAAGAAGATGCTTTTATCCCCATCCAAAGCTCCAGCTCACCAGCCCATATAGGCATTTTACTGTAGATTAGATGTCATCTGTAGGAAATGGTGTTACATAAAGGAATATACGTATAAATGTACATACAAATGGATATGTACGTATGTATGTATGTACATGTATGTTTAAAATATGTACCTTTAATATGTCTACTGTATGCACATCTCTGAATGTATATATCTATTTATTAGCATTATGTTTCAGATAAAAATTCTTCTCCCCAGACTGATGTAATTGACTGTTTGTATGGCTTCACTTCCAGCAAGCACTATATAAATGAGGAAATAGCTCTTACCTCCTAAATATTCATTATATAGCTCTTATATATAGTAATGATGTGCCAGCTTAGACTAATAGGATTATTTCTGATCAGCTTTGGGCTCTTCTTTAACGGACAAGCACAGTCACTATTAGAAAGTGAGTTGAATATTAGTACATATATACTTATACAGAGATTAATCTAGCATGTGTAATATAATTTTGTATATTTAATTTTGAGATTATTTTACACATTAAGATATATATCCTCAGCTAAACTGTGCTGCTCATGATCAGTTACGCAGCGATCAAGTTAATATATTTACTCCACTTTGAGTATATGTCTCCAAATGTGCGTAGCCCTACTTGTATTGGTACATATTTTTAACTGTACGTATATATGGGACAAAACAGAATATATAGATATACAGCTTGTATATCTATATTATGGACTCTCTTATATAGTCACTTCTCAGTGACTATAGGTATACCTATATCAACATCATATTTTAAATGTATTACTCTGTAGGTTCTGATTGTACTCAACTAAAAAATTGCTCTAAATGTATCCAATCAAGTCTGAGATGTAAATGGTGTACACAGCTGGTAAGTTTTAGATAAGCTAAAGTTTAGAGTATGTTCATAACAAGGTAGAAATCACTTACTTGTTATACTTGTCAGCAGCGTTTTACAGGCTCAAGATGCATACCCCAGACCGCTATTTCTCTGTGTAATCAGTTTTTTGATCCAAAAGGAAGCCAAAATGCACTAAAGGTATGCTTTGTTCCTTTCCTATTTCATCTGTCACACTTATTTGAGGTATAGATTATAGTAATGCAATATAGCTATACAGTACCAGGTAGTGTATATATTGAACCCATACACCAAAAGACTAATTATAAGATTGAAGGACTGTCTGTCTGTATTGTAGAGACCTTTATACATTATGCACTAAGACTTCATGTATATAGGTTAATGAGAAAATTATGTCATCATTACATGATAACAGCTATACTAATGCCATCATCAGTATAGGAAGCTAGGTATTCTATTAGCTGCCTAGTTAGGACATTAAAAGTGAAATATTTATCTCAGGAATTCATTTTTTGATGAACTTTTATGTATTTTCTTAAGGTTTATGAAATATACCTAGACAAAAGTATTTTAGTGGTACTTGCCATATGGTATGCTGTAATTTAATTAATTATTGACAGTATTGTCATATACATGTGACATAGTAGTCTTAAATTAGCTAAGAGGTAGGTTTTGATGTCTGATCTGACATAATGGTTTACAGACTGCAGTATAATCTAATTCAACTTTGGATATCCTGACTGCTGTTACACCACCACGAGTCTGCTTGCGCTAAGCACTCCATAGTTATATACAGATACCTATATAGTTGCAGGCTCTATACAAGAGCCTAGTATATAATACATATACCTATATATGTCTAAATATTTGTAAGAGTCTATCCCTCTTTCATTTATATACCATTTATCCAAATGTATTGTTCCCATGCAGTTAAACTGCAATATTGAACTATATATATGGTTGTATAGGTAAAATGTCTTCTCCTTGTATGGTTTGCACTATTCTGTTTGTAGCATCTGTGTCATATATATTTCATTTGCCCACTGTTGTTTGTGTATATAGACAGAAAACTTGATTTAATGTTGAACATGAATATCAGATGTATACTATGTTCAGTTCTCAGAAAATCTATTACTTTAATTCCTTTTATTTTCACATCCAATTAGGAAGAGGAATTCAGTGATGACATTCAGATATCACCTCAGCAAATAGATCTCATACTGAGACCAGGTATTAAATTATGTGTACATACGTATACAGTGTATATAAATACATAAGATATTGTTATTATACAAATAATATATATGTAAATAGTGTACAGTATATAGAATGTATACGTCTACATACATATTATTAACATATACACCATGCAGTTATGTAGCAGAATAACTGATGAGCATACGTATACGTATATATTATATGTATGTGTGTAGGTATTCCTGAGACATTCAATGTCACTGTAAAACCTGCCCCCAACTTCCCGCTAGACGTATATTTCCTTATGGATTTCTCATTCTCCATGAAGAATGATCTACAAACCTTAAGGGGACTGGTATCTAATCTAGGTGAGTGGAAATAAACACTAAATATTTGCTTTTAATGATCCAGTCAATTTTAAATGGAAAACAATATTTAGACTTCAGTTTTCAATGTTATTCATAATACATACGTAGATGACTATTGAGCTTATGCTCAAATTTAGTGCTTAATGGAATAATATCATGTAACAACATCTAAATTGGCTCTATCCTTCTTAATTTAATACAATTTCCTGCAGATATCCTATATTAGTATGTATTATACTGTATTACTAGTATGAATATATTATACATATGTACTTGATCAATAGAATTCTCATTTTCATAGCCCGTAAACTTCGAGAAATTTCTACAGATTACAGAATAGGATTTGGATCATTTGTTGATAAGGAAACAGATCCATTCGAATTTCAAAATTTTTTCAAGTATGTATAGTCAACCTCATATATACATATATAAAGTTTATAATGCACATATACTGTACATACATATATGGCATTTAGTTATATTCATGTACACGTACATAGGAAGAAGAACCCTTGTGGTGGAAATGAGGATTGTGTCAAATCTTATGCTTTCCAAAATCATCTCAGCCTTAATAACAATATTAGAAACCTTTCGGTAGGGTTATATATGTATATACATATATGTTACCATATGCATATATACATATATATAGTTTACTAGTTTGGCTATATACGTACGTATATATATATATATATATATATACATTCCAGTTAACTTTTTTTAGCTAGCATCATTAAGATCAATTCCATTTACAGGCCAATATAGTATGTGCCTCTTATTATTGTATTATATTGATGCCTTAATGCCATGGTCAAAATATGTAAATTGTGTCTTTCTCTATGGTAGCTCCATTATATCCCATTTCTATTTTAATATTCATAGATTGCATTACAACATGCAAAGTTATCAGGTAACCTGGACCGGCCAGAAAGTGGAGCTGATGCAATTCTCCAAGCAATTGTTTGCAAAAGTGTAAGTACTGTATAGTATAATAGATGATATACGTATATATATACATATGGACACATACATATATTTGTTAAAGTCATATTATATATCCCAATACTTTATGCATGCAATTTGCAGTAAAATGTATATACATATGTAGGTATATCAACTTAACGTATTGTGATATCTTTATGTTTAAAGGAAATTGGATGGAGACCAGCCCCAGCTAGAAGACTGTTGGTGTTCATAACTGATGATGGTTTTCATTTTGCTAATGATGGAAAGGTATATACGTACGTACATTAGAGGTTTATTAGAAAGAGTTACGTATGTGTTTCAGATATTCTACATCTTATAAACGTACTGTATATATTTACATGCATTGGTATAATTATAATTCATATATACCACTAGGAGGAGGCACTGTGTTTATATTCATCTTTGATTACCACTTCTAATATAACATTCCACATCTTTACGCTCATATAGCTTGGAGGCGTAGTGACACCTCACGATGGGAAGTGTCATCTGACTATGCAAAGAAGTGGAAACTACAAGTACACTGAAGCAGAAAGACTTGTAAGTCATGCAAATCTGACAAATTCTTAGTGCTATATAATACTGAAAGACTTAAATTAATTGTTAAAGTTTTAGGAAACAATAACGATGTGAACTGTATTACATAATCAAGAAGGCATTCACTAAATTTAGCTGATGTATGCATTGTTTTGGTTGTACGTATATACGTAAGCTGCAAAGAGTCAGTTAAGGTTGTATATTCAAAATATTCTGGTTACCATGGGGGCCAACAACTTTATGTGATTCAGTATGTGAAGAATGCAATAGATGGTCTACATTTATAATGATTTACTGTAAGTGTTAAATAATTTACTTATTAAATTTTAACCAAGACTTAAAATAAGGACAGTTACTTCTAAGATTGCTAATATGAGCTGCATATTTCTTAGTTGTTCTAATTCAATGATCACACCCTCTGAGGATGTAAGCTTACCCTCAAAGGAATCAACTACATTATATAAAAAACCACATTTAACATCATTAATTACACCTTCATTGATATTATACACACAATGACAATGGACTAGTGTTCTTAATTTGATAAATCACCTCCATCCTGTAGGACTATCCATCAATATCAATGATTGCTGAAAAGCTGAGGGAGAATGTAATTAGTCCTATATTTGGCATTGCAGTGTTTGACACCAAAAAGGAAGATACAGAGAATTCCAAGGTCCTTTATCATAAATATTTGGTACGTTATCTGATCCAATATATACTGTAACTGCATGTGCAAATGAATAACAAAACATGTAGTTAGCATATCCATGCACTTAAAACAATACGTGTGTGATTGTGTGTGAAGTAAAGTATGAAGGCAATTGTCCTGTGTAATGTATATACGTATATATATACGTAATATATGCATAATGAGAAACATATAAGCACATAAGGAATTTCCACCTTGGCTAATCTTCATCGCTGTACAGGTTTCTGGCTGTTTATCAGCTCTACATTGCCTAAAGGCCTCCTGACTAATGGGTCACAGCATACAATAAAGTTCATTCCAGAAATTCACTAGACAGTATTAGTTTCCTATATCAAAAAATGGCACAGTACACATTCCTACAGTCCAACCAATGTGTTGAAAAACTTTGTTTGTTTGATAATTGACTAGGTTAGGAAGCCATTCAGATGATACCTGCATGTTTTATATATCCCAGCTTTCAGTGGAATAGGGAGAAGACTTTTTTTCATGCAAATTTGTTTTACAATAATCTGAACTATACTACTTTTGAAGATATATAAAATGCTTTTTCATCCATGTACGTATATGTACGTACTGTATCATTGCTTCACATTTTCTATTACCGTCCTGCACAGAATTTGACTTCATCACTACCCAATGCAGCTGTTGAGAAGCTTGAAAAAGATTCTAGTAATCTACTTCCAGCCCTGAGGAATGCTTATAATGTAAGTTCAGACTCGCTGACTACTCAGTTGGCTTTGAGTAATTAATATAATCCACTTCACAATTAAGAATTATAATACTTCCAAGTTCCTTATGAAATCATTGTAAGAGGAAAATGGTTGGTAAACCACAGTATATTCATTTTACTTAGACTATCTCATCCAGGATTACCATCAACCCATTCCTTGGAGAATTGCAAGACATTGACATCACAATCAAAGCACACTGTCCAAATGGTACCAGTGATACGCTGGATAATGATAACTCCTGTAGTGGTGTGTTTGAGGGGGATGTGGTTACCTTTGAGGTATCTGTTACAGCTAACAGATGTACTCAACAATTTAAAAGAGGTGTCAGGTTAGTAAATGTCATGTCTAATAATTACACTTAATTACTGTATTCTATACTTTGTCGTTCTATTGACATATAAGAACTGTGAACCATTTAAACTGGCTTGTTTTCCCATACCTCATATATTGTTGATGAAGACCTCCGGGTCGAAACGTCCTAAATTATTAAATCCATGTTGCTGATGCTGATCAATAAATCACTGAATACCTACTCACACTACACTACATACCTACACTTATATATACATTTGTTCTAATTTCATATAGCTTTCCCATTTCCACTGGATTCTTTGGCACTGTGAATGTTAGTCTTCGAACAATTTGTGAATGTGATTGCGACACAGAAGTGGTAAGTACAATTAACCAAGCATATTATTCTATTACTTGGTATTGTTACTAATGATTAGATAACAATACTTGATTATAGAAATAATATGTTATATACTATAACTCCAACACATTCACAAAATTCAATTACATACATGGTAAATCTTATTTGCCACTGAAAATTCAATTAGCCTCCTATTACATTATAGTCTTATTAGCCCACCATATATATAATTACAAGGTACTGCAGTTAACTACGTACATATACATATTTATGTCAACAGAAAGTAAGCATTCTCTTGCTGCATGATTATGAATACATTTATTCTAATATCATATATATTTATATTCGTTTGTATGCATAGCATTTTAGAAATATGGTTCTTACAATTTCCACCTTTTTATCGGGTTCATAGAGCCTTTTGGGACATTTCTCGGACTCGGAAAACTTCTAACGTCTTCTTCTGTAATTTTCTGTAGAATGAGAATGCTGATCAATGTTCTGGATTTGGTTCACTTGTGTGTGGTCGATGTGATTGCCCGGCTGGAAGGTAAGTATATAAACTTACAAGGTGATAAAAATTATCCACATTTATAAATAAAACATCATGTGTAGTGTACATGTAATCAGTCAAGAATGACATCTATATATTTAAGTACATATATAATTAATGTATACATGTATACGTATGTACCCATTTCTTTAGGTTTGGGCATACCTGTGAGTGTGGAGTTGAAACTAACAGCACAGAAGTTACTGTTCCACAGTGTAGGTAAGTGTCTCTCTTGACCCACAAACGCCATCCATCCTCCCATCCATCCATCCATCCATCCATCCATCCATCCATCCATCCATCCATCCATCCATCCATCCATCCGTCCATCCATCCATCCATCCATCCATCCATCCATCCATCCGTCCATCCATCCATACATCCATCCATCCATCCATCCATCCATCCGTCCATCCATCCATACATCCATCCATCCATCCATCCATCCACATACATTACAGATGTACATCATCCCTGCACTCATTTCTTTCTCCCTTGATCCCACAGAGTTATCAATGGTAAGGTATGTTCCGGTCCTGTTGCTGGTGAATGTGTTTGTGGAGTGTGTGCCTGTAATACTAATGTTGGAGGCAATCCAGGACATTATTATTTTGGAGATAATTGTGAGTGCAACAACTTTCAGTGTGCTAAAGATGACAAAGGAAGATTTTGCAGTGGTAAGTTTATAGACTACTTCACAGCAGATGTTACAGTAAAAAGGATGTAATAACCCCTTTATATACGTACATCGCAACTAATATACTTTTATATAAGGGCCTATTATTACCACTCTATTTGGATTTAGGCAATGGAAAATGTGGATGTCATGGGATTTGTGAGTGCAATAAAGCTCCTTCAGGTAACCTTTACACTGGACATAGCTGTCAGTGCTATCCTGATAATGACAAATGCATCAAGCCAGCCAGCAAGGTCAGTCTTATATAATAGATATAGATACGTATGTACGTATATTATACTCTCTCTACCATTGCATGACTATCAAAAGTGAGTAATTCTAATTATGTATATATAGGATGTATGTTCTGGGCATGGAACTTGCATTTGTGGAAGGTGTGAGTGTGACTATGGCTTTGCTGGGGAATTCTGCCAGGACTGTATTAGTCATTCAGTAAGTTTTTACTATAATTATATACAAATAAGCAAACTTGACTATATGTATCCTTACACTATTCCCTGAAGGCTTGTGGTATTGAAATATGTGCTGATCAACAGGAATGTATTAACTGTATGTTTACCATTGAGTATGGGCAAATCAAGCAGCAATACAAAGAGACCTGCAGCCAACAATGCTACAACAAGACGGTTGTCATGGTGGATGATATTGGCAGTGTATCTAATGCAATACAGTGCAAGTCTGGCATATCCAATGAGGAGTGCAGTGGTTTCATGTATTATCTACAGAGCAAAGAAGGAGTTATCTATGTAGAAAGTTCACCAATTAGTAAGCGTCTTATGCCATTATAAGAGGTGTAGTATATTACTCAGTAATATTATATATTCGTAGATGTTTGTTTTAATTAATCTAATTTGTCATTTGTCATGTATATATATGAGTGACTAAATAACATAAATTTTTACAGATTGCTTTGAAACAATTCCCGTGTGGATAATTGTTGCACCAATTGCTGGTGGATTACTCTTGTTGGGCATCTTGATGATATTACTAGTCAAATGTGTGCTTATGTGTCAGGTAGGTGTAATCAGTCCCATGTTTGCATATTATCTACATACGTACATATATATATATATTGTATTTACGTATGTGCATAAAGTTAACCAACAATTATATACAGACTTTGTTTGTTTTCTAGGATTATATGGAATATAGGAATTGGAAAAGAGATTTGGCAAAAGTCACTTTTGGGGATGTAAGTGAAATGGTGTTAAATGGATCAATATGTGTACATGCACAGTATAAAAACCTCCTCCTTATTCTGGTTCTGTATTGAGACAATCCGCATGCAATTACATTTAATTAATCTATTATTTTGTTGTGCTAAATCAGTTCAATATAAGATAACAATACTATAGTTATTGTATGAATACTCTAGTTGACTAGTCTTGTTCCGACCTTTTTGAAGTATGGTTTCTAAGAAAAAGCCTTTTTTTAAATCGGTTTATTCCACTTACAATGTATGTAGAGACTATTATACACATACCACACACACATATACACATACATTTTCACATATTTTAATACAAGGAAATATATGTGCATGTACTGTATATACGTAAGTATATTATGCATTAGCTTATATGTACGTAATATCTTTATATGCAGTTTGAAAGTCCCTTATACCGCTCAGCAGGACAGACATTTTACTGCCCTTTATATCCTGGTTACCTGGAGAAGGGACTTATTGGAGCTCTTCCCAAGATTCAAGAAAAAGAATTACATAAGAAGAAAGAAGATGATGCAACTTCTCAATCTTCTGATTCTTCCATCACAGAACTAAATACTCAATCTAACATACTACGAGTTCCGATAAAGGTTACTATTCCGCAGCAAAGAGACAGCTTCGAGAGTATGAGTACTAGGAGCGACCGGCTAAGTAATGAGGATAACATTGAAGAGCTGATAAAGGCTCTCTCAGAAGATACAGATATTCACCTGATATGAGCAAATAATATCATGTTTAATTTAATATATGCAAAGTGTCACTCTTTTTAATATAATGAATTACGTAATTACAGTTTTTTTTGTTATTCCACAAGTACACATTTCTCATGCACTTTATGCTTATGTACATGTATACATGGATGTACGTAAATGCTGTGTGGTGTACAGTACCAGTCTGTATTGTTAAAATTTTTAATTTGAATTTGTAACTTGTTTTATTGGTTGTAACCTATTAATTTGATGCCTATCACACTTTGATTGCTTTTGAATAAGGTGTGCATGTATTCAAAAGTTTGAAAAATAATATGAACCATCACAAAAGATAGGATATACTTGTAACTATTCCTTTATACCTATTTACACAGTACGTAGAACCTCCACTATATCCATGCCTTACATATACGACTAGCTCCTTTAACTGGACAGAATCAGATTAAGCCTCCACTGACATTACTCATCCATACTGACTTCAAAATATATTTAAGTTTTCATTTATATCAATTGAATATAAAGAGAAAATCATACATAATATTAGTACTTAGTTAACCATATTGATACATATTATACAAATAAGTATGTGCTGAGAATATTCAAATTCAGGGAAGGGTAACCATGGCAACTAAGACAGTCCTTCCTCCGACCTCTGTTGTTGAACTAGTTCATTATCTTTTTGAATTAACTTGATCATTAAGTCTTCTAATACGCTGAGTTCTTTATGTTCAAGTAGAGAGAACTCTTGCACAAAATAGGAGAAATGGAGAAAGAGGGTATTTAACCAATCGCTAATTCTCAATCGCAGCACAACTTCATAGTGATGGAGATAAATGTGACCAAGAATCACAAAATAGATGCGAAAGACCTTCTTTACTGAGGGCTCAAATTCACTAGGAAATTCCGAACCTAAAAAAAGAATGCTTCATGTAAACACAATCTTCTTTATGCGTCAGTGGAAGAAATGAAAAGATAATTCAAGGAAGTCACAGACAACAGGCATTAGGAATTATATGATAATTGAACCATAAAAAGTTATAGCAGTACCCAACCTTAAATTAATTGTACACTACTATGACATGATTACATATGTAATCCCAGAAGCAAAAAAGCTTGTGGTTTCCTTATCAGCAGATAAGGGGTACAGCCAAAAGTGTGGCTGACCACTAATATGAAAAAAATAGAAGATCTAAAGCCAATCTTAAAGCATCGATATCATCATCATTGAACTCTGGGTAGTGATGCTTTAAGGTTGGCTTTAGATCCTTAAAGTTCCATATTCTTTAATGATTACATTATACATGTATGTATATATTACAGTATATGACTAATTGTATCATACAAATAAGGGAAATATGTACTATACCGCATGGACAGCATAAAACCCCTTAGTTGATTCCCCATAGTTCCCAACCCAGGCTCAGTGGCTGTGTGTGTATGAGCAAGCAGTAGTTTAGATAGTGATTTATATAGTGGGGCACGCAAGAAGTGGAGAAGACAGAATGAGTCTTGAAAATGTCATCAAAGGGTCTGTACTAACCAAATTTGGTTGGAAAGGTATTCTCATCCTCCATGTTCCTCTGTATAAAGGCCATTCCCGTGTCCACGTATTGCCTAGCTGACAACTTCTGCTTTTTACTGGATTTGCCATCTTGCCATTCGTATACACTGTTTAGTAGATAAAGAGGGACAGTTAATAGAATTACACCCGGCTGACTCACCCCACATAATGTGTGGTGCCTTGGTGAACAGCTTCAGTTAATTGTACACAGGTTACCAACATGTTGACACACATTTAGATACCCATCTACTATATATAGCAGAACAGGTTATTAACACTCATATACTTACTACTTATAGCAGAACAGGTTATTAACACCCATATACTTACTACTTATAGCAGAACAGGTTATTAACACCCATATACTTACTACTTATAGCAGAACAGGTTATTAACACTCATATACTTACTACTTATAGCAGAACAGGCTATTAACACTCATATACTTACTACTTATAGCAGAACAGGTTATTAACACTCATATACTTACTACTTATAGCAGAACAGGTTATTAACACCCATATACTTACTACTTATAGCAGAACAGGTTATTAACACCCATATACTTACTACTTATAGCAGAACAGGTTATTAACACTCATATACTTACTACTTATAGCAGAACAGGCTATTAACACTCATATACTTACTACTTATAGCAGAACAGGTTATTAACACTCATATACTTACTACATATAGCAGAACAGGTTATTAACACTCATATAATTACTACATATAGCAGAACAGGTTATTAACACTCATATACTTACTACTTATAGCAGAACAGGTTATTAACACTCATATAATTACTACATATAGCAGAACAGGTTATTAACACTCATATAATTACTACTTATAGCAGAACAGGTTATTAACACTCATATACTTACTACATATAGCAGAACAGGTTATTAAAACTCATATACTTACTACTTATAGCAGAACAGGTTATTAACACTCATATACTTACTACTTATAGCAGAACAGGTTATTAACACCCATATACCTTCTGTCTCCAGTAGTACCAATTGTATATAAAGGGTATCTGAATCACGCTCATACAAGTGTGACTTATAAGTACACTTTTGATGACAGAAGCACTTCCAGAAGAACCACTACCATTTGATAAACATTATATAGTGAACTGCTAGTGCGTGTAGTAACTTACTTTGTCCCAACACACATAGAAGAACATGAGCAGAACTCTGACATGACTTCGTACTGACTGTTAATGTGATTAAAGAATTGTAGACCTGTATGGGGTAAATATGAGGAGGAGAACCAAGTGAGTGATGGAAGAGAGGGGGACCAATTGAGTGATGGAAGAGAGGGGGACCAAGTGAGTGATGGAAGAGAGGAGGACCAAGTGAGTTATGGAAGAGAGGGGGACCAAGTGAGTGATGGAAGAGAGGAGGACCAAGTGAGTTATGGAAGAGAGGGGGACCAAGTGAGTGATGGAAGAGAGGGGGACCAAGTGAGTTATGGAAGAGAGGGGGACCAAGTGAGTGATGGAAGAGAGGAGGACCAAGTGAGTTATGGAAGAGAGGAGGACCAAGTGAGTGATGGAAGAGAGGAGGACCAAGTGAGTTATGGAAGAGAGGAGGACCAAGTGAGTTATGGAAGAGAGGGGGACCAAGTGAGTTATGGAAGAGAGGGGGACCAAGTGAGTTATGGAAGAGAGGGGGACCAAGTGAGTGATGGAAGAGAGGAGGACCAAGTGAGTTATGGAAGAGAGGGGGACCAAGTGAGTTATGGAAGAGAGGGGGACACTTACAATTTGTCGCTAGCCATTCTTTTCTGTCCATTCTTATTGGGAGTTTGGATACTTCATGAAGTTTTCCAACTATGAAGGAACGTATTGTTAGATTTGTGGGCAATAAGTATATCTTCTTGTCCTCAACCTGAGAAGTTGAAGTCTTTTTATCAACAGATCTAAGGGGATAAAACAAAGCATAACATTTAAAAGAATTGGATTTCTTCTAACTGCGTTAAAACTATCTTTTGAATGGTTAATTTTAATGACTTTCTGACACTTAAAGATACAGCACAAATGTCCATACTCAACATTATAATTATGTACTTCTGTCACCTAGGAAAATAAAGTACAAACCTGAATGATTTCATCATTTCCTACATTATGCAGCCATTGTTGACATTTGGAAAATTATATTCATAGTGTCTGATATGCCCTCAGCTTGAGACAACAAATGCCCAAATAAGGAAGAGCCACCTTCTAATTCTAAAACCAAGGCGCCCTCACCTTAAGGACTTTACATACTGTGGAAAACCACTACTTATTATTATGCATGATCTCACCTCTCAGTCATCTAGAAACTCTAAAAGTTAAGCACTTCAAACAATGGCTTCCTGAAGGGCTAGTATAGCAGTTGAAGGCCACTGCAACAGTAAATATTTAAATTATACAGCCAAAAGGCTTAGTCTCGCATAGCCAGACCACTTTTAGAGAGACTACAAAAGGCTAGCATTTCTACCAGGCTAATAAGGTGTATTAATCGTGCAAATTTTGTTGCCTGAAAATGAGTAAACTTTCAAAATGTAACAAATGCTATGATCACTAATGCAAAGTTTCTATATGAAGTCCAAGGGTGAAGGTGAAAAAGGAAATGGATAAAATCAGACTTTATGAAATCATACAATCATGAACACATATGTATATACTGTAAAACCCTTATTATTAACGTTCATTAAATTTGGTGTTTTGTTGTAAATATTTGCTCCACACTACTCTGCATGCGTAATAATAAACATTTGAGCGACCGGACCTGGGGGACCGAATGTTAGCGAATGATATCACATTAATAATTTCGCTAACATTAATGGCATGCTAATATTAAGGGTTTCACAGTATAATGTGTGCATAATGTGTGCATGTCAAACGGCTGTCTGACCCAGTGGAGAAGATGAAAGAAGGGAAAAGAAGGAAGAAAAGACTACTGTATCTTCATCTAAAGCTCTCTTTAGGTTTAGTTCCCCTATAGGCTCTTTTTACAGAATAGGCATATAGCATGTAGGAAAATGGTATCTTAGATTTTTCATAGATTATTCATATATGTACATACGTACATACGTACATACGTAATGTCCAACTGATCTAGATAACCTACTGAGGCAGGTTCTCCTGTTCCAATAGCTTTACACATTACAACGAACAACATACTACGTAGGATATTTATCAGCTGGTTCAGTCATATTGTCCATTATTACTACGCATGATAAGCAAAAATATTCACTGGAAGATATTAGGCCAAACCAGCCAAGTGACCGAAGTCTGATCTTGGCTGGGGGACCGAAGTCCTATTAAAAATGGCAACCAGTGATCACCTCCCAGTCATCCAAGATGGAAAAAATGTTTTGCTTATCATCATAGC
Source organism: Chondrosia reniformis (assembly GCA_947172415.1). NCBI lineage: Eukaryota > Metazoa > Porifera > Demospongiae > Chondrillida > Chondrillidae > Chondrosia > Chondrosia reniformis. The sequence continues at coordinate 6,906,435 of OX359191.1, forward strand.
CTTTGCACGGCTCAGTGCAATTAACTCCCTTTTTCATATTACAACGTACATACGTATACTGAGGCACTCTCATTCAGAGACTCAGATAAGGTCCTCCCATTATAAGCCATGTTATATGGTGGGCATTACTGTTGGGTGTTCCAACAGCCTGCTTCCTACTTACCACCACCAGAACAAGCACTCACAACATTGACACCACACCACAGGGTGTTCAGCGGCACTAAACTGTGTCCAGAAACAATTCAGTAAACACACACACACACTGATAACAATAGGTTTGGATCAATGTGTTAGGAGGAAGTGTCAAAGGAGTGACTTTAAACACCTGCATGATACCCGACTTAGGATAATACACACGAGGACTCTACCCAAGTACAGGTACTGACGTAAATACTGGTTGTCATACTTCCAAAAGTGTACAATAGTCTTTGCTCTCAGATGGAGGGCATATCACCATACATGCTGAAGGACATAGTTGGACTTGGTCATGCTGGGTTTAACACCCAGAGACAGCAGGATGCCTACGAGTATCTTCTGCACCTTCTTGACTTTATTGATAAAATTGACGGGCCAAACAGAGAAAATGTAACCAACCACATTTGTTTACCACAGTGACTTGGCCTAACAACCTTATGTATATCTATACCAGCTGCCCTGAGTTTGATTCCCAGAAATGTTTTTTTTTCTGCTCTCTTCTCATGTTTGTGATTACTTGTGGTTTGCTTATCAATTCAATTATGTGCATATTTAGAATGACATTTTGTACTTTGTACCTAATATTAATAACTAGATACCATCTAAAGACCCAGTTTGCATAAGACCTAATTGCATAACCATCTAAAGACCCAATTGCATAACCATCTAAAGACCCAATTGCATAACCATCTAAAGACCCAGTTGCATAACCATCTAAAGACCCAATTGCATAACCATCTAAAGACCCAATTGCATAACCATCTAAAGACCCAGTTGCATAACCATCTAAAGACCCAATTGCATAACCATCTAAAGACCCAGTTGCATAACCATCTAAAGACCCAATTGCGTAACCATCTAAAGACCTAATTGCGTAACCATCTAAAGACCCAATTGCAATAGGTCACGTAACCATAGCATCAGGCTGCTATGTACGTACGTAGGTCCTCGAAGTGATCAACCCTTGCACCTTATGGTAAGTGGAAGCAGATAAGGTGTTCTGTGGGTAGTACAGTCTTTTGTACATAAAACAAAGTGAAAAAGGACCGAGCTTGCCTCCATACACAACTTTATGTAGCATTTGTTTTGGTAGTACACAGTGAAATGTGAATATACAGAAACTTAAAATGAAAATGAAGAGCTAAGAATTAAATTTGTGCTAAGTGAATATACATTATACAATCCTAAACTAAACATTAGTATTGATCATGCTCCTTCATCATTCTTATGACATAAAGATTAAAGTTTAAAGAAGAGCTCATATTAAGGAGAATGTTGAATGTATATAGGTATAAGGCAACACTGTGTTAACAATGACAGAAGAAATTTGTACTATATCAACAATATATTAAAAACTTGTTAGAGGAAGTTGAGGACAATCATGTACATCTATAAGCTAGTATGCCCAGCTACTTGTAGGATAATCTGGAGTAGGAAGTAAAGGAAATCATTATCATATCATCGCTCTGATCTCAATAAGACTTTTAGTCGACAGGTACCCAATTGACCATGTAACTCTGCAGATGTACAACTCGTAGGTCATATGTCAGCAAATACAAGTGGCACCTACTGATGGGGGAGGGTTTAGACAGTAGTCTACTTTCATGAAGGCTTCATTCCACACACATAAAGTACTCTACAAAGTTCTCCCTGGTCACACCCCTTACACCTCCCACTTTAATACTTCACTTGGGGCTACACAAAACTCGCCCGCCAGAGGCAAGGTTACTCGTGAACAATAAACTTAGACTAACACATTTATTGTTAATTAGACGAATGGGAGGCGCGGATTTACCCGGCGTAGTTAAACATTACATTACAGGATACATAGGCCTATAATAGAGTACGATAGTACTTAGACAAACTCACTTTTTCGAAGAAAAGAATGCCATGACTTATTCTACTTTTCAGGACATTTAGAATATTAGTTGACGAACGTTACACTTTTCCGTTATTGAATCTATTCAAAAGAGCCAAGAGTTCTTTCAACATTTAACGCTTTACGTGCTTCGTTTCTTAGACTGCGGTTTCCGGTTCAGAGATCAAACAGAACACACATATAGACAATGTAACCTCGATTGGGAACTTGTTAGATAGACGGTTTCTTCTTTCCCTGCAATAATTCGAAGGAATGCTGCGATGACCTTCTCTGCTGTACTAATTTACGGACTCCCACGGATTTCCGTACATTACGCTTGATTGTATGCAAATGCAACCAATAGTATTCTATATAAATGATTGGATTATTGAAAATGGCGACTGGCGGCATCTATGCTGGCGGCGAAATGAGTTGTAGCAACTGTAGTGCAACTTCTGAAAAGACTTGTCCAATTTGCTTAAAGTCTCTAAGAAAGACCAAGATTGGAATCCCCAACTGCTGTAATCACGAGTTTTGTCACACTTGTATTCTAGAATGGGCTAAGGTGAGTTCTCAACGTCATTCCTACCTCATCATGTGTGCATTCAGTTGCTTCGGATTTGGCTTTGAGCTGATCTTATAAACACACTAATATAACTCACCCTAAAAACCTGAAAGAGCGTCGGCGTCGGAAATCCTTGACAGTGCCAGGATTCTCTGAGATAATACTTTCTGGAGAACCTACAGAGTTTCCTTGTAGACTCTTTCTTTTGGTAGCGAATGTCTTCAGCATAGCAGTCAACTCAAATCGCAAAGTTAAATTTAACTGTGGCCTTGTACTGGTTTAGGGACTAGCTCGCGGTAACATTCCTTATGTTTACAGTAACACTTTATGGCCTCGTCTCCTCAGAATATATAGTGTTATATATATATATATATGTAGGTGCAGTTCCTTTTTGTGAGGATGTATCGAGTTTTGATTTTGAATGTGTATTTATATTACCATTTGGGTCTCAGGTAGGAGGGCATATTAAGTATTGATCCATCATTCACTAAAGTTATGAAGCTGTAAATGATAGTCCGGTTTTGATGACACAGCATGCTCTGTGGATATAATATATTTCAGTGGCTGCATGGATAATTGTATGACATTGTGCAATTGGAAGGTAACTTTAGGTCAAATTACAATGGAACCTTCCTAACCCAGTCACCTATGGGACCTAATATAGGTATGTGGCTGCTTTAGACAGGTGACCAGATTGTGAGGATTTACAAGCATAATGAGTTTTTGGACTTTATTGAAGTGGCCACTCTAAGCAGTTGATTATGCTAGAGAGGTTAATTTGAAATGAATTTGTGAATTTATTGAAATGGCCACTTTTAAGCAGTTGATTACGCAAGAGAGGTGACTGTTGGTATACATGTTCCGCTGGTATAAAGATTCTAGGAGTCACTGATGGGTAATGCAATTGCCACCAATGGCTGACTGGCTCAGTGGAGAAGAGAAATGAAACTCTATCCTTATGTGAAGAAAATGTTCCATTATCTATGTACATACGTATGTAATCCAGAGTCAAAGGATGAGGGATCATAGCTTTAAGATCAGCTTCAGATCTTATAGTCCCCTATTTTTTTCGTCTACATGTGTACATAGTTATTATCTTTGAAAGGATCATCTTTCTACTTTTAGAGCATCTAAAGACGCAGTTTTCTTGTTTCTTTTTGCTGTCAGACGTTTCAACCCTGAGGGTCTTCTTCAGTGACAATCACTGAAGATGAGGGTCTTCTTCAGTGGCGGTCACTGAAGAAGACCCTCAGCATGCTTTATGTATATATACCTAATAGTTACAGCCCAGAGGGGAGGACTACAGACATAATATATGTAATACGAGGATGAGGTATAGCCAAGGCTGAGTAATTGTATTTTTGGGAAGTGGAGTTGTTTACTAATGTTTTTGGACAGTTGAACTTTAGTCTTTGATCATAATAATGAAAGGCCAACTGTGAATGTGAAGGTTGGAGGCCAATGACTGGCACCTAATCACTTTCAGAAAAAACACTCTGTTGATTGGACTGAAGTTTAATGCTTGCTTGCAGTACCTATTGAGATACGTAATTACCATATTTGGATGTTCTGACAGCCTGACGGAAACACTCACATTAAATAATCAAGGGAACTGCTGATTGATTGATCCAGATGCAATAGTAACAAATGATAGTAGCACTGGAGATGAGGTCCTGCAGTAAAAACAGACTCAGTGTATCTGCCCCCTCAGTTGAGGGTACCCTTAAGACTATGGTGACAAAATCATGGCTACCTACGTATGTAATATAATGGAACACCTTCCTAACCCAGTCACCTATATGATTAGTCTGAGTGCTTTAGATAGATTTTAAGCAAGTGACTGTGTTGTTACTTTTTAAAGTTGTAAAGCCAAGCAGCATGCCTACGGTGTGAATTGCACTACTATGGTTGGTATGTAGGTCCACAAGGGAAATTAACTAATTGAACAAGTAATATTATGCAATCTTTTGATCCACACTTCAGTATTGTGTGGGTCAGACAAGAGTAATGCATGTATCTGAGTTTGATAATGCCTTGTGAAGCTTTCAAAAGAAAGGTATAAAGTGCTTATCTTGTTAAAGATGTCGAAAGATGAAGATAAATTTGACACAGTTAGAAGAAATCCTTATTCTATTAGTGCTTATCTGGTTATGCCTAACTGTATTATGTTGTAAGGTGAATGTGCATACGTATGTAACTCCCATCAGCTAGGTATATAATGTTATTACAGTGTAGTGGTCGTATGAAGCATACGTATAAGAATAGTGAGAGGTACAGTAAATAGTAATGTTTGGTTTGGATGACATTATGACCTCTGTTCCAACTGTTGTTGGAAGTACTTTCTAGGGAATCTTACCTCAGCCTACTCTGGCCTGTTCAATGTTGTTGTATAATGGATGTGAAGTCATTGTGGCTATGGGGAGACTACATGGCCTGATCCTGTAGTACATACCTACCCACAAGGGAGCTGTGTAATTGAATTATCACCCCATATTAGGGAACAGTTGAGGACATTAACTCATATTTGTGAAATTCATTTTAGTGTGAACCAGCTCTTCAGAGATCTCTTTACTGACCTGACTTCCTTAGTGAATGGGAATTGCATAGTTAGACATTTCAGACTTGAGACACATACCTAGGGCATACATGAAAAATCTAAGATACCATTTTCCCACATGCTATGCCTATTCTGTAAAAGAGCCTATAGGGGAACTAAACCTGAAGAGGGCTTTGGATGAAGATACAGGAGTCTTTTCTTCCTTCTTTTTCCTTCATCTTCTTCTCCACTTGGTCAGACAGCTGTTTCTGGGAATTCCACCCTTCATCAGTGATCCTGGGAGTCTTTGTCTTTTTCTTTATCTTGATCTTTTGTGAATCCTACATACCTAGTGCATATGTACATATGTATGCACTAGGTATACATATGTACATACGTATGCACTAGGTATACAGATCTATGTATGTGGACACCATTGGGACTAGTTGATAGTCAAGTGTTTGAGTGGATGTGATTTCAATCATTGAGCGTGATTACAAAGAGATGAATGATAAAAGGTACCATTTTATTTAATGGCAACTTACTTCCTTATTCCGTTATTCTAGTTTATCATTCATATCTTTGTAATCACGCGCAAGAGGCCTGGGAGGTGATAAATCATATTTCTGCTTTGGCCAATTAATTCACATTCTGCGTTTAGTAATAACGCACAAATATGGGCTGTACGTACATAAGGTTTTCAATATAATGCAGTCACCTCAGTAAAGTTCAGCTCTTCAGAATATTTAAAATACTTAAAAATATTTAAAATATTACTCCATTTAAGCAAAACCTGTCTTTTGTAGTCAGCTTGGGGTCAAATTACTGTTTCTTGTGTAGAATGTGTTTATACATATCTTCTACTCACTGTTCTTAGACTATAAACACATGTCCTATTGACAGAGCAAAGTTTCATACGGTCAATATTTATTGTGGAACAAAACTTAGAGATAAGGTGGGTACGATGAATGTGGATGTTTACAGGTATACATGTAGAGGTACCAAATTGTGTATGTAAGACCCCTAGATTTAGCATAGAGAGCCAAGGATTCACAAAAGATGAAGGACAAAGACAAAGATTCCCAGGGTCAATGATGAAGGGTGGAATTTACAGAAGAAGAAGAAAGAGAAGACTCCTGTATCTTCATCCAAAGCTCTCATCAGGTTTACTTCTATATAAGTTTTCAATTTATTACAGAATAGGCATAGCATGTAGGAAAATGATTTTCATGTTGCCTAGTAACAGTGCATGTTGATATCTGTTACATCACATGACATTTTGTACCACAGATATATGTGGAAGATAAGTCAGGTGCAGTGCTGGATAATATTGACGCTTACTATGTGTATTGTGAGGTAAGCATTACATATAACTACTAATGTACACTTTGTATATAGCACCTGCTAGAAGCCACTCTTATACCTCTCAGTTGCTATGCCAACCAGTTTACATAAGTTTAGGGAGGATAAAATAGTAAAGCACGATGTTCTATGGTTGTAGGACCATCTAAATACTAGCACAGCTATCTATGGTTGTAGGACCATCTTAGATTCATCTACATAATACTAGCACAGTGTTTTATGGTTGTAGGACCATCTTAGATTCATCTACATAATACTAGCACAGTGTTCTATGGTTGTAGGACCATCTTAGATTCATCTACATAATACTAGCACAGTGTTTTATGGTTGTAGGACCATCTTAGATTCATCTACATAATACTAGCACAGCGTTCTGCTCCCTCTGGGTACAGTACTTCACCACCTATGTATGTATGTATCTACACGTAGATCTGTTCACTTAATGACAACGAAGATCAGCTACTCTTGTGTGATGGATGCGATTCTGCGTAAGTTTTTAGTTGGCAGAAAATATTTAATGCATTTTCCTAGTGATACGTAGGTATATAACTTTCAAATATTGCACTTTTATTAAATGTTAGTCTCTCTAAATCACCTCTTTTATCAGTAACCAATACAAGTTAATATGTAGTTGCTAAATGGAACATTAAATGAATTAAGGAAGTAAAGAAGTGTAATTGAGGATGCACATACGTACGTATGTATCACTCCATACTAAGGCTCAGAAGTTGCAGCAATTAGGAGATTTCAGTTGTTAACCAGAAATTTTAATGATTATCCTTCATCCCTGTGCAGTTATCTTAAATTGTGGTGATCCAATAAACTGGTTTCCCCATACTATTAGCCTTTATTAATACTCTTTACAGTTATTAGTATATAATATGAATAATTGTAGTGATAATCAAACCACAACTATTATGTACGTATATGTACTTATGTACATAGTAATGGCTATAGGTGATTTTGTGCACAGGGTATAAGTTTCAGTAATATTTGCCTACGTATGTAGGTAAATTGTAACAAAAATCTTGTAAGCATACTTTTCAGTTTAATGATTTAATAAGAATGTCATACTGTCCGTGTTATCTTCATTATAATTATATAATTATTTCTTTTATTTACCTTAGGTATCACCTGTATTGTCTCTCTCCACCTCTTTCTGGAGTACCAGAGGGAAACTGGTACTGTCCACAATGCCATCCCATTGTCTTCCCCAATAGCACTTCTAACCAACAATTCCAATACTTGCACCATCCATACTCCTCTGATTCTTCATTCACACTTCAATCTGGAGGTGTGAGCTTCTGTTCATATGACTTAAGTGGGACAGAGGAAGAGGAGGAGGACGGGCTAACTAGCCACACCCTCCAATCTTCAAGTCGATCACTTGATATTTCAGAAAATTTTAGTAAATCCAGTATCATTAATTGGACATCCGATGAAGATTCAGGAGAAGAGATTATTTCGTCAAGAAGAAGAGTATCACGATCTAATGGCTTATCTAGTAATGATGAATTGGAAGAAGATGTAAAGAAGATACGCACAAAAAGAGTTCGGAGGGTAACCTTGGAGAGTGACACAGATGCTTCCGAGGAAGTTGAGGAGTACGTTGTTGATAGTTCCAGTAGTACAGCCTCTCTTGATATGTCCAGTGGTTATGAATGTGAGGCTACTACATCAAGACGACAGCTTTCATCACTTATTAATGGAAACACTTACGGTACTTCGTCCAGGAAACGTAGTAGAAGCATTTCCAAACCAAAAGTAGCTAAAAGAAAAAGTAGCAAGTGTTCTGGTGCTAGACTCTCCCAATCTATCAGTGAAGATGAATTGGACGACCCCACATTTGAATTATCAGATATTAGTGACGAAGTGATTCCGCATGGTTCCTCATATGGGTGGAAATTAAGGGCAACTGCTACCCAATTGAGTGCATATTACAAGTCTAGCATTCCAGCAGGTTCAAAGAGAAATAAAAGGCTTCCTCAAAAGCCATGTACCTCTGCCACTGCCAAAGGTAAAGGCAAGATGCCAGCCAGTTCAAAAGGCAAGCAAAAAAAGAGGAGACAAAATCTAATTAGTGATCCTCCAGCAAAAAAGGTACAGACCACAAAAGGGAAGGGAAAAGGCAAAGCTAAGAAAGCACGTAAAAGACACCTTCTGAATATGCCATCTAGGCCAAAGAGACAAGTATCCTTGCTTTCCCCTACCCCAGAGTATAAAAGAAGTTTACTCTCAGGGAGTGTCCAAGTGGGCGGGGCATTGACCCAAGAAGGTACATCTTCCTCAAGCCTGGACATTGTACCTGATACTCCTGGTAAGGGTATATCTCATCCGACACCTCAATCAGGTATTCCCTATCATGCAAGAGTGCTGGCAACTACACCCACCTCTTCACTGCGGCAATATCAGGCACATCACAGAGCGCAAGCTTTTGCGAGAAATCCATCTTCTACATCAATCTGGGAACCCAATCTCAACCTAGACAGGTCCATTGAAGAGCTGGTACGCAGTCACACTAAAGTCCCAAGGGACACTTGGTCATCCGATGAAATTGAAAAGAGAAAGAGCAAAAAAACAAGACCCAGACAGCTACGGTATTCATCTAAAATGTCAAGGTAAGAGAATACAATTTCTCATCCACTAAGCAGTGAAACTGTTTGAGAAAGTATTCCATTGTATGTACGTAGAAGATGTTTTCCTACAAATGTACAGTAGTTTATCATACTATACTGTACAATACTCTAGAAAATTATGCTTGTTTTTCTTGCATAATCAGTTTTTATAGGAAAAGTATTCAGGTAGAAGGGGGCATGGGTTGGGACTAAAATACATAAATTAATGTACTTTACTGCAAGTTTGGGGACGGGACTGTAAAACTTTATATTTATCCAGCATTTAAAGGTTTTGTTTTCTACATATATACGTACATTATTTTCTTAGGAGAGAGTTGAGTATAAACCATTTGATTAAATTGACACATAAACTTCTTGTTTTAGGACAGGTTTTTATTCTCTGGTTCCTTGATCTACAGGAACAGTGAAAAAAATCATGCCAGAAACAGCCAACAGCTCTCCGTAGATTATATTCTCAATGACATGAACAAGTTGAACTCCTGTGATTTCGTCATAAAAAGAAATGGCACTTGGCAACAACTGTCGTAGAAGTGTCTTGCTCTAATGAAAATGTAATTGTATCAACTTTTTACTTAATGGTGTACTTGTATTAATGAATATTTTGGAATTGCAGTAGTATAGCTGTGTGTTAAACAGCCAGTTGAGATTCACTTCACAGGATGAGACCTTTGTACCTGCACATGGATGAGCTCTATACGTATGCTAACACCAAGTTGACTGCATTTATGAACGTATATAGACATTTGTACATGTATTGAATGTAAGGTAACTTTATATATTAGTGACTTGAGGAGTCCTTGTCTTTTGGTCTTTGTGAGTCCGTCATATAAAATATTTACAAAGTTGTCATTTAAATCACAGTACTTTTACATGTGTGTGCTGTATTCTCTACTTGTAAAGTAGTTTTGCGATTGAGCTGCACAAAGATTGGGCAACACACACATTTGTGTAGATTATAAATGGATAACATGGTAGGATATACTGACATGACAACAATCACACTGGGGTCTCTACTACAGTATGTGATTTGTCTGATGTGTGGGCAGTGTCTGTAAAGTCCATTTTCCAAGGCAATTTCCTCTTGATTAGTGGGGGAGGACCATCTGTCCATCTCCTTGGCTTTCGCTGTAGTCGGAGTGCTATTGGGGGAGGTCGAAGGTCAGGGTTCAACATCAGCGCCACCTTCATCTTTGCCTTCAGAGTGATCCCAAGGTTTGAACCAAGCTTCCTGTCTGGAGTATTGTAAATGTAGGCATCGAAACCTCCAGCTTTATCAATCCATCTCATTGCATGAGTAGTGAGTCGAACTGTAACTTTTCTCCCAAGTAGGTCACTATAATAAGATTTTCTTTGTACATTTGGCTTCCAGCATTTCTTTGTTCTGCGAATGGAAAACTAAACAACTTTATATTTTGCCAGTAAACACTTGGATTAGTAGCAGTATGTAAATACTAAGCGCTTATCTAAGCCAAGTACTACTTTCTATAGTTAACAGAGGTAATGCAGTAACGACTCACTTCTTCTCGGAAAAGGTAACTGTGTGTCCGTACGTAAGTCCTTTTCCAGCATACAGAACTTTATGAACGTCCGCAGGTACAGTCTTCCTTAGCAGCCAGCCGAGAACCACCATTTTCGTAATTGCGCAATAGCAATGTAAAAATATGGCGACCAAAAGCAACTTAGGGCTACATTGACATGTACTGTAGGTGTGACATGCTTATGTGATGTATGTGTGTCTAGTGTAGAGTAATCCATCCAAAATTAGATATAAATTACATTGTTAATTTGGGCTCCACTTTTTCATAGATTTACCGACTAGAAATAAAAAGAGTTTTGTCAGAAGCCAAGTCAAGGAAAGATAAACATATAAACTTGGTGATAATGGTAAATGGAGGGTAGACTTACAATGCAAGTATAAATAAGAGGAAATTCCTCTACATGATACTCAGTAACAAAAAGGATGTGGCATGTACAAGTGGCAGCTTTCCTTGTGTTATTTATGGTTCAGTCCATGTGGCCAGAGACAACTAGCCCATGGGCTGTGTGTCTGGTAGTAAATATGTCATCATCAAATATGCTCCATGTGTACCTTTCCTGTCAGACTATAGAAACCATATTAAACCAAACTTTTTTCAAAAAGCAGCTGTTTCTTTGCAACACAAAAAACTTGGAGATCAATACTAAGAATGATTAAAACCTAACATTATCCTTTACACATTATTGTCTACATACATAAAGGTTGAGGATATAAAATGACTATAGTACTATGAGTTGCATGTAATACTGTTACATTATGTGTTTGAGGGACAAGTCTAAGGGAGTACTCTACTGTTGGTATCTCACAGAACGCCCCGAGGTGTGGAAAGACTTAGCTCTTTCAAATCTCCTCTCCATCTCTTCCAACACTGCATACAGTAAAACACGGGTATACAAGTACCTAACATGGCATTGCAACAATAAAGTTGATAGAGAAGATACTCAAAAATAGCATTTAATAGCTAAAGGGTTTACCTCATTTATGGAAATGAAAGTGAAGGGAATTAGAGGCTGGTGAGTCCAATAAATGTACGTATATAGAAATTGTATATGTATATCATTACGAAGTGGTTCAGATATTTGACATGAATAGTACTGATAGTGTTATTGATTCATTTCATAATGCAATCAGAATGCTGCATTCAAAATCCACTAATTAAACAATCATTATACATAAGTGAAAATAATTAACTATTCCTTTACTTGGTAAACTAATAAATGTATAAATAGTAACAATTCGTGTAATAATAAGCAAATGATCACTGGAAACATATTATGACAAACCAGCCAAGTGACCACAGTCTAATCTTGGCCGGGGGACTGAAGTCCTATTATGATTATTTGCTTATTGCCTCTGCACAGCTCAGTGCAATTAACTCCCCTTAGTTCATTTCATGTAATGATATTCCATGTTCAATTAGAACCACTGGGATACATATTACATACTAGGAAGTAATGGGCCGTGATGTAAGAAATAGCAGACCTACCATTTGGACAATATCTCACAACTAATGATATCTTTCCTTTGGCATTCTTCAGTGACTCCACAGCTACATCGTGGTTAGCATCTTCAACGTTCTACAGAGAATAAAATCAATCTTTTACACTTGGGTTTTGATTATTGCCTCATGGAGAGTTCTACTTTATATTGGCCATTTAATCAATATCCTCTCTACATTGACCTACAGTGCCATTGACTGATATTAGCTGATCCCCCCTTCTCAGTCCTCCGTGCCTGTCAGCATACCCTCCTGGTATGATTCTGGAGACATAGATTGGACACTTCTGCTCATTGCCTCCCATTACATTGAATCCCAGTCCCTCCTGAGTCTGTGAGAGGTCAAATAGACATGACAGCTATACGTTGACTCATAACTCCACATTAGGAAGGTAAGTAGGTAGCCATAAATAGCAGTTACCATTGAACAAGTGTACATATGAAAAATCTAACACACCATTTTCTTACATGCTATACATTTACTTTAGAGTAAAGGCCTATAGAGAACTAAACCTGGTGAGAGCTTTGGATGAGGATACAAGAGATTTCTCCTTCTGCGTCTCTTCTTCTCCACTGTGCCAGACAGCTGTTTCTGGGAATTCCGCCCTTCATCAGTGATCCTGGGAGTCTTTGTCTTCTCTGTGAGCCTTGGCTCACGTACAGTTACTGGCAATGGTTGCTCTCATGAAATGCTATACTCAGCAAGACACAGTCATTAGCATATCAATGGATCCTAATCGCTCAGTGCAACCTTTGTAGTCCAGTGCTTGATTGAACAATTTGTATTGGTAATTACATACTAATTATATCATCACATCTGATGAAAAACAAACCATAGATATATATATCTAACTTATTGGGTTCCCCAAATACTAGCTGTATAATCAAGCATGACATGACATAGGGTCATTCTGGCTACTTCAGGCATTGGAATGAGGACACTAAGATAAGTGTTCACAAATATGTGAGTTGAATTAACATCACCATTGTGACAGGTTATATGACAATTTACCATATATTCTATATACAATATATACTTTTACATTTATTATACAGTACTGACACAAATCTATGGCTAGAATTACACACACATACGTACATACGTATCACATCCATAACCTACGTAGGATTATACACATTGCACCTATACACCATACCACTGAATGCTTACCTTCTCCAGTTCAACAAGTCTGGGGTGGGCGTGGCCTTCACTTGCAGCAAATGCAGCTACTGTTGCCTACAGAGTATCACATGACCATCACATGACCATCAAATGACTACATAACTATTATTAAGAGTGTTATTCGACTTACTTTTGCTGTAATGGTGGCTCTGGTCTCCTCATCACCCGCACCTTCAACTGTATTGTATACATCAGCATACACCTAACACACAACATGTACAGAAACACATCAATAGCTACAGAACCAATCTGCTCTCTCTCTCTCTCTCTCTCTCTCTATCTCTCTCTCTCTCTCTCTCTCTATCTCTCTCTCTCTCTCTCTCTCTCTCTCTCTCTCTCTCTCTCTCTCTCTCTATCTATCTAGTTAGAGGGCGTTAAAAACAATTGATAGCATTATATACATACCTCTCTCACAGAGTTGAAAAAGGGGCTCTCTATTACATTCTTCAATAGAGTGATTTTGTCTTTTGGTAACTGTGAGTCAGACTCTACAATTGGGCGTAATTGAACAGAATCTCATTCGTTGAACAAATAGCATACATTATGAAATACGTACATATATAGCCTACGATTAAGTATAAACGGGTCTGCCTATGTCAATCTCGTTTTAAGAAACATTTAAGAAAGGTAGAAAACTCACTTCCTTGAAGAATTGTAAGCAGTTCTAATGTTCTTTTGATATCTAGAGATTGAAGGACACTGTACATTAAGTTCTCCGTAGATAATTGGAGCGAAACAAATCAGTTTACGAGTACGAACGGGGACGCCTACCTCGATCAAGAGTGAGCGGTGGATTTATGGAGTCTACAGATGCCATCTTCATACGTAAAGAAGGGACAGTGGAATCCATGCAGAGATTATCGTAGATTTTTGTGGTCTAAGGTGTTCCTTATATGGAGGACCCCCTGCTCCAAAAGTAAGCAGATAGAGTACCCAAATTATATGGGTAGATATAGTATTACTTTAGTGTATAATTTATACTATGCTAATTCATTTATGCATATGGCTAATGTAATGTAGTGTATAAATCATTCTATTTGTAGCTGAGGCATTGCACATAATACTACCTTTTAGTGCTTCACTCCTCCACAATTGCCAAGACGTTATAACACACTGAACGAATTCGAAGGAAGATAGACTTAATAAAGAAGATGTCGAAAGGTAAGATCCGTTTGCTGTCTAATGTTCCTATTTTGCGTCGCCCAGCTACAAGTCGCTGGTTGATTGTTGTCACTTTTAAGGAGCTTCGCGTTGACGCCCGTCAAGAGTTGGGTCCGCTTATCTCAATGGTCGGAGTGTTAATTGCTAGTAGACCGTCGTGACCCCTTTCATCTGCACCGATTTCAATGGGTTTGTCGGTCTATCCAATAAAGTATATTTATCATTTGGTGTATACGGAAATATGTGTTCTGACCGTACTGTTGTCTTACGTACAAAGCTGCTTTCTGTTGTGGTATATCGCGGCACACTGCTGAAACATGTACCGTTGCAATATAACAAAACTTGTACAGATTCTATTTGAGAATGTTATATACTGATAGGTAGTTTAATGGTTGTCCGACGTACATATTTCCTAGTTTATCGCGAGCTCTTCAGCAGTTATCGTTCGTGTACGCTTGTGTGGAAGTGAAATATTTAACGAGAGGCTTCAATTTGCATTTCAATAGTATCTGCACGCGTTTAATCACCTGAGAAACTCCATTATAGTGTTTAAAGTGAAAATGCTTTACAGATGATTTGTTCCCATAACGTAAGGTCACCCTTGACTGCACTTCACTTGCCAAATCAACTTAGTGATGTATTATATTTTAATATTTTATTTCATTGCCTATTAAAGTCAGCACCTTTGATGTGGTTAGCCTATTCCTTAGGAGATACACCCACCTCCTCTACTAGCCACACCCACTGCATGCTACTTTTATTGGCATAGATGAAAGCACTCTAATCTTTGAAGATGATGACAGTGATGATGACTGGGATTTCATAGAAAACTCAAAAAAGGTTTGAGATAAATGGCTACTTTATTGATTACACTTTACAGCCACACCTACTTGCCACACCCTCTTTAGTCATCTGATGAAGAAGATGATGATCTTAAATTTCTTGATGACACAGATGGACCTCCCATTACTTATAAACACACAGTGGAGATAGCAATAAAGAGTGAGTTCCTCGTAGGCACAGAACACAAGATGTAGTGACTTGGAGGAAAGTGCTGAATGGAAGCATTGTGTGGGAGTTATTGATGCTCTATTGAATGTTAAAATGTGGATTTAATTTTTTTGTTTGTAGAGAAAACTCCATCCCCAGCTCCTACTTCAAAAGTCAATGAGGAAGTCAATGAAGTTGCTGATCTAGTAAAAGTTGAGGAGAATGATGGGTTGGGAGAAGACATAGAGTTAGAGAGAGAGAAACCAGTCTTGGATATTCCTGCAGAACCTGAAATCATTCCTGAAGTCAAAGTAAGCACTTTCCTTTCTGTCTCTGCTATGAAGTGATTTGTATGGTTTCTTGATGATATATGTTTTATTTTCTTTCTGTATGTTTCTGTTTAGGAGGACTTTGAAACTTCTCAACTTAGAGAAGAGATTACAACACTTAAAGTTGATAACCATGAGCTAAAGTTGAAAAATGATCAATTGCAAGGAAAAGTAGTATTTGTGGAACAAGAAATTGAATCACTTAGACAACAAAAGTCAGCCCTTCAGAAAGAGGTTAACGCCCACTTCCTATTTACAGGAAGAGATTCCCAATGAATCTCATTATGCTTACACCCTGTCCTTATATATAGTGGCAAGATTATTTAGTAACCATTTTAGTTTATGAGTGACTAGACCTGTGATATTGCAGCTATTGGGAAATCTTCTTTGAGACCTTACTTCTAGTGAGATTAACTCTCTGGTTGGTTATCTGATATCTGTAAAATTCCTTGCCCTCTGTAATAGTTATTCATGTGGTGCTAGTCTTAAATTTTAATTGCTAATGAAATTATCTTTTATCAGTTATTGACTGTTGTATAACAGTATCCTTAAGAATTTCATACATCCCTGAGGCAAGGACTGTACTGTATCTATCTATATCTTCAGTAGCTAGTCTATCCCTGGCCCCCACCCTGAGGCAAGGACTGTACTGTATCTATCTATATCCTCAGTAGCTAGTCTATCCCTGGCCCCCAACCTGAGGCAAGGACTGTACTGTATCTATCTATATCCTCAGTAGCTAGTCTATCCCTGGCCCCCAACCTGAGGCAAGGACTGTACTGTATCTATCTATATCCTCAGTAGCTAGTCTATCCCTGGCCCCCAACCTGAGGCAAGGACTGTACTGTATCTATCTATATCCTCAGTAGCTAGTCTATCCCTGGCCCCCAACCTGAGGCAAGGACTGTACTGTATCTATCTATATCTTCAGTAGCTAGTCTATCCCTGGCCCCCAACCTGAGGCAAGGACTGTATCTATCTATATCTTCAGTAGCTAGTCTATCCCTGGCCCCCAACCTGAGGCAAGGACTGTACTGTATCTATCTATATCTTCAGTAGCTAGTCTATCCCTGGCCCCCACCCTGAGGCAAGGACTGTACTGTATCTATCTATATCTTCAGTAGCTAGTCTATCCCTGGCCCCCACCCTGAGGCAAGGACTGTATCTATCTATATCCTCAGTAGCTAGTCTATCCCTGGCCCCCAACCTGAGGCAAGGACTGTACTATATCTATCCCTGGTGACTGTCCTATTCTGTTCCTACAGATTGGCACTCTGACAGCACAAATCAAACAGGAACAGAGAAGAGTGACAGAGTTAGAAAGTGAGTTAAAGGAGAGAGGAGAGAGACCACAGTCGCCTGAAATAGATGACCTAAGGGACCAACTAGCGTCCGAGAAGGAGGAAATTTGTAACTTGAAACAGAAAATCATGGAAAAGGATAATAGAGTATGTTAATTCTTCTCGCTGGCTGCTTCAAGTAATGTGTAAGAGTTTTGGAGTGTGCCTTATAGAGTTGCATCTGGGCTGTTTATATCTGCATTGAGTTCAAACAGAAAGAAATTTGGTACTTAACTGTCCTGGCTTCTTGTTTTCTAGCACCTTACAAGTTGTTATCATTAACAGAGTACATTTGTAGATTGAAAGTGTGAATTAGTTTAAATTATATCCCTTTTATCCCCTGTTTAATGGGATAGCTATAAATATACAACCTGCCCACATAATTTCTCAAACATTAACATTTACTCTGTTAATTTCCTAACCACTTTACATTACTATTCACCAGAGAAGGTGAATTGAAGAGCATTGGGAAGAAGGCCATTCATGATTTAACATAATAGTTCTTAGCTCATGTTTTCCAGTGGGATATTCTGAGAGACATTAAGGCTGGCTGCATGGACAGGATGGTATACGTAGCTACTCAACTTGCTGATATGCATGAGTTGAGAATGTGGAAAATATGTCCCTGCTGTGTATGCTACACAGTACTGTTTGTTGCTACGGATACTATTGACTGACTGTATGTATATTGCATAGTTTTAGTTTATGTTGCAGCAGATGAGGTGTTAACTAGCACTGACAACCTGTGGATTGCTAATTTGTACATTGTGTAGGACTGAGTGAGACGCCCACACAATAGTTCTATGTGATGTCTTCTCCATGAGCCATTGGGTGTACAGTGAAGAGGTGTACAGTGGAGAGGTGTACAGTGGAGAGGTGTACAGTGGAGAGGTGTACAGTAGAGAGGTGTACAGTAGAGAGGTGTACAGTAGAGAGGTGTACAGTAGAGAGGTGTACAGTGGTGTACAGTAGAGAGGTGTACAGTAGAGAGGTGTACAGTAGAGAGGTGTACAGTGGTGTACAGTAGAGAGGTGTACAGTAGAGAGGTGTACAGTAGAGAGGTGTACAGTGGAGAGGTGTACAGTAGAGAGGTGTACAGTAGAGAGGTGTACAGTGGAGAGGTGTACAGTGGAGAGGTGTACAGTGGAGAGGTGTACAGTGGAGAGGTGTACAGTAGAGAGGTGTACAATAGAGAGGTGTACAGTAGAGAGGTGTACAGTAGAGAGGTGTACAGTAGAGAGGTGTACAGTGGAGAGGTGTACAGTAGAGAGGTGTACAATCAATGGGTTGTCTAGTCAAAGATGTATTCATGGACATGAATATTGAGGTGCTGCATTATGCTGCCTTTCTGTAGATTGCTGATTTACTAGATCAACTGGAGAACAGAGATAAATTGAGTGCTAGTAACTCTAGAGCTGCCGAGGCAGCAGTTAAACAAAACAAACGAACGTGAGTTTTAACACGTACAGAGAATTAGCAAACCCAAAAATAAAACATGGGGGCTTTGTAATGACATTATTTTTATTTGTCACTATGCACATGGCAATGGTATAATACTTTTCTATGCATGTATGTATCTAGGTCAGGTCGCATTGCTGACGCTGTAAAGAAATTTTCTCCTTCCACTGCTCCTACGAAAGATGAAAATAAAGGTATTACCTTTAATCAGGAAGTAATTAAAAGATTCTTAATGTATGTGTATTGAATATAATGTACATTAATTAAATTAACTGTCATCATTAAGTTTAGAAACTGCAGCAAGCCATAATCCACAATTTAATTTTACCATCTGGTGATTTTAAATTTAGAATTAGCTAACTTCAGTTAAATTGTGAAATCGCAATATTACATATGTAATGAGTTGTGCCCCTTTAAATGTATTTTAATTAACGTTGCTGCACATACAGTTTTACATGTTGTTTCTCATATGATTGTCTACTCTAGTAGCAAAGGAAACTAAGGCGTCTACCACAAGTCATCGTCCACCTTCAGGGTCAAAGCGCAGCACAGAGAGACCGCCCACACCCACACGGAAGCCAGCCATCTCGAGCAAGTCAAGGTGAGTCCTTTTGTATGCTTCCTCCCTTGTCATCTTGGGACCAGCTTCCAATTCAAATTTAGTACAAAGAAATCTGAAGCCAAATCTGAGACAGCAAAGAAGGAGGCAACACCAAACCACACACCCAAGAGAGATGCCACGCCCACACACACTGCAAAGAGAGCTAGCACGCCCACACACACTGCTGAGAAGGAACCTGCAGTGAGTAAGAAGGAAGACAAGTCAAAGGCTACCAAAGAGGTTTGGCTACCTAGCTAAATTTTAACTTTAATACCAATTTCATCAGCTGAGTTTTCTTTTATTTTAGGAAGAAGACGACAAGGTAGAGTAAGCATTATACAGCATACTTACATACGTATGTCTCCTTCACCAGCCAACCCCTCCTGCCTCCTCTTCAATTAGATAAAGGCACTTGCCTCCTTCTGGGAAAACAAGACATCTAATGATGGAAAAGAGGTGTGTGACTGTTGTTCTATGTACACCTACATACCTACAGTATGTACTTTTTATTTGTTTATTAGACCCCTGAATGGAAACGCAAAATGAAGGGAAAATCATCTTCTCAGTCCTCCTTTACTACAATACCTAAATCTGCTTCTACTTCTTCCACCAGAAGTTCTAAGTCTCCTTCTGTAGAGAAGCAGATCACTACAGATAAAAAGACAGGTGAGGAAGAACATTCCTGCCACCCCTTGAAAGATGATTACATTCATACACATTGTACGTAGCTTCAAAGAAACTTGATCGTAAGGGATCAGTTGAGAAACTTGATCGTAAGGGATCAGTTGAGAAAGCTAGAAAGCCTTCTGTGGAGAAGAAGATGCAGAGGGATACAGCACCTGAAGTGAGTTTTAGCATACCTGCCTGCCTGCTTGCCTGCCCACCTGCCTGTCAAAATTTGTATTCCAATTTAATAAATATCCCGTCCTCAAATACTTTAATTTAATATACATATACTGTTTATACGTATGCAGAACCATCAAGCTATATACTTATATGTACGTATATATATGTATATGTACCTGTTTGTCGGTTAGGTGAAGAATACTAGAGATAGTGAAATAAAGATATCAGCTAGAGAAGCAGAGATCAAACAGTCTGAGATCAGTGAAAAAGAGCCTGGGTCCCCTAAATTAGAGCCTAGAGCCATTACTACAGAGTCAGCCAACAAAGAAGCAGATGTCTTCATAGAAGAGCCCATGACCCACAAAGAAGAGCCCATGGCCCACAAAGAGGAGCCCAAGGTCCACAAAGAAGAGCCCAAGGCCCACAAAGAAGAGCCCATGGCCCACAAAGAGGAGCCCAAGGTCCACAAAGAAGAGCCAAAGGCCCACAAAGAAGAGCCCATGGCCCACAAAGAGGAGCCCAAGGCCCACAAAGAAGAGCCCAAGGTCCACAAAGAAGAGCCCAAGGTCCACAAAGAAGAGCCCAAGGCCCACAAAGAAGAGCCCAAGGCCCACAAAGAAGAGCCCAAGGTCCACAAAGAAGAGCCCAAGGTCCACAAAGAAGAGCCCAAGGTCCACAAAGAAGAGCCCAAGGTCCACAAAGAAGAGCCCAAGGTCCACAAAGAAGAGCCCAAGGCATCTAAAGATGAGCCCAAGGCATCTAAATATGAGCCCAGTACCCCTAAAAAAGAACCAAAGCCTGAACTCAAAAAGCTTCAAGACAATGTTCAAACAGCTAAAGAAGAACGAAAGAAACCTTTAAGAGAAAGTACTCCAGAGCGAGCTCCTCTCAAAAAGTCAATTTCAGAACTCCCTTCTCTTAACAAGGTTAACAAGGAAACTGTGACCCCCATAAAGGAGGACACGCCCCCTAACGATGTCAATGCCAAGTTAAGAAGATTTACATCAGACTCAGGTGTTGGCCAGGTTTGTATACATATGTATATATAGTATACATTACATCATTTGATGTAGTATATACTCATAGTGTGTGTAATATACATACTGTATGTACCCTACCTAAGTATGTTTATCAATTTTCCTCATGTGCATCCACAGGCGAAGAGCAATATGGAGAGGTGTGCAGTTTGTCAAAAAGTAGTTTATGCTATGGAGAAGCTGGAAGCTGACAAGATTGTATATCACAAGACATGTTTCAAGTGTTCTGTTTGCAGAAAGACCTTGAGGTAGCTTGGCAGTATTTGTTAGTCTATGTATGTACGTACAATAGAGACTGGTTAATGAGAAATCCTTAGTGCAGGGCAAATTCTTTCTCCTTATCAGTATTTCTTGTTAACAATGTGAAAATTTCAGCATCATAGTAAAGATACATATGTTCGTAGTTCACAGAGATACGTAGATGAAAAGATATGTAACAACTAAAAGAAGTCCTCTAACTTACTCTGCCTAGTGTGGCCACAATTTTTTTTTTTTTTAAATCTAAAAATATTTTTAAAGCCAATACCTACGTCCTTCAACAAGGAGTTTTTATGCAAGATGTTTAAGAAAAATTTCATTCTTAGAAAGTCTCTTAGAATCAACATTTTCAAAAATCCTTCCTGAAATCAATAGAATACAGATCCTGGTTCTTCACAGAGGCCATTTCATACATTGATTAACACAAGTATGTACGTACGTATGTCATACGGAATGAAATTCTTGTAAACTATACTATTTGTGTAAAATATCTGAAATATTTTGTATGGTTATTGGTTGCAAACAGATTATTTTAGGCTAAACTGTTTCTACTGTACATGTATATACCTATGTGTGTATACATATATATATAGCTATGTATTGTTCTTAGTAGTTGCTCCTCCAATGAAGTCCTTAGATTCATCCTTCCAAAATATTATTGGGTAAAACCCTCAATATAGTCAATGGCACAGCTGAGATATCTTATGTCTTGTAGTTATGCATAGACTGAATTCCTATTATAAGTATGTACTGTATGTATGTAAATATTCAAAACACCATGCATACAATACTGTGTCTGTATTGTTTAAGGTTACTTCCTAGTTAGTGCTAATGTAGTTCAATTGTTGTTTGACTTCCCCAGACCTAGTGTCTGTGTTACCATGACTACCGCTAAGGCACTTTCCTATTTCACATAGAATATTAACTATCTTTCACTGTCCTTTGAAGACTAAGAGTTACATACACTCATTTTTGAATAGGATGTGTAGATAAGTGAATGCGTGTGAAGATAGTCTCAGCTGTGTGCCTGTGGTAGATGCACCCTACAGATACATACATCGGTCACATTACCCAAAGATGTGCCTCCACTTATAAATATTGTCAAATTAGATGTATTGTTTAAGTGATTGTCTCTTTGTGTAACGCTGCTTGATTTTGGAGAAGTGGTGTAAGCTAACTTGCAAGCCCAAGTGTAACTTGATATGAATTTAGAGGTGTTGGGGCAGAACAGATGTTAAAGGTGTCCATTTTTCTACTTTGATTCTGATTGGTCACTTAGTGTCAATCATATGAATCTGGCTTCCCACCCTATTCTCTTTGAAACCAGATCTCTTGGTGCCATCATTGTTCTTCAAGCTTCACTTATGCCATGAACACCATAAATAAGCTCAGTTCCTTGCTCAAACCCATTCAACCAACCTTCACTCAAATCCCACTCAAACCTCTCCGTTCTTTTGTCCACAAATTGATTGATTGGATATACTATCTAGCTATAAAGGGCCTTAGGCTTATGTGTATGAAGGTCATTGCTGTGTGTACATGTACCACAGAGGTGTTTATCCAGGGCACACCCTCCTTGTGGGCGGTCACATTCCTAGGCCACATTCCATTTCTCAATCATTCTCTCAGTAAAGATTCCTTTGATTACTCAATTGCCTTATAGCATGTGAGGTCATTTATCATACTCATTATAGGATCTGCATTGAAATTTGTGTCTCATTGTACGCACCTCATTCCTCGCTCCTCACTCCTTCTCCTCACTCCTCCCTCCTCACTCCTCCCTCCTTCCTCCTTCTTACTCACTCCTCCCTCCTTCCTCCTTCCTCACTCCTCCCTCCTTCCTCCTCCCTCCATAGTACTGGAACTTATGCAGCACTGCAAGGAATCATATATTGTAAAGTTCACTTTAAGCAGCTTTTCAAAACAAAGGGGAACTATGATGAAGGGTTTGGAAGAGAACAGCACAAAAAGAAGTGGGTTCAGGCTTAATCAGTTTTCCAGAAGAACTAGATGCTTCACTAGGTAAGCTAATACGTATGTTAGAGTGCTGTAATACACAGGAAATACAGACAGTTCAGTGTAAATTTGACAATGAAATATTTGTGACATGCACATACCTCAATAGTATAATGAGTATGATCTTACAAATAAGGTAACCTTTCCTATGAATGTAAAAGTGAAGTATGTTTTATTTATTGAAATTCAATTGTACTTCCGTAATAAGTATAATTACGTATTACTGAGTGCCAATATATTGTTTCCATACTTGTGTAATACATTGTGTATATATTTTCCTTTCTTTAGGTAAATTTTCACTAAAAATAGTCTGGATAATGGAATATATAAAATTAACTATATTTTGTGAGCTATATAGCTCTTATATAGTATTTCTTTGATCGTATTTTGTTACATCTTGCTCATTTTGTATGATTCACCCGTTTATTGTATGTAAATGTCTTTAAGCATTAAACCTATGGCAATATAGTACATGTGTATCATGTTTGAAAATCTGTAAACTTTGAAAAAGTATGACAGTATGAGTAATTTGTATGACAATTTATATTAAGTTGAACTTTGAGCATGTCATTTTGTCTGGTCAGTCTTGCATGGGGTTGTGGTGCAAGTGATGTCACATGACACAACCACAAAATTACCTGTAGTCTTTGTAGGTTTCCAGGTATGTGTTCATCTAACCATTGTGTGAGGCTTTATGAGTGCGAATTAGCTGTGAGGTAACTATTTGCTCAAAGAGAGTTGAATGTTTCTGTAACAACATTTCATACTTCAATTAGCTATAAGGCTTCTCTCCTTATATAGTGCCTGAGAGTGCGCTAATACTGTGATTTGATTGGCTGCTTCTTGCGGTTGTCAAATAAAAACAAATCGTTTCACTACAGTTACAATCGATTTCAAGGATATTCACCCCATAGGACTCGAGGAACTGGTTTGGAGTGTAGACATGGCTCAGATAGCTACAGACAGCCGGAACAGCGTAGGTCCGAATTTAGTAGAATCCTATTAGAATGTGAATAAATTCGTGGGCCGTTTCGTCTTAGGTGTCGTTTAGCTGGCTCGTTCAATGGGATGCTTTGTGTTTCCTGGCAAGGTGTCTCCTAAGTGAAGTGACTTGCTTGGTGCAAAATTAAAAGCTATAAGTTGTATCTTTCTTCTTACCTCAAAACCGCTAAAATATTGTGGACCGGCGTCGCGCCTTATGGGATATGTCAATTGTTGCTACTTGGTGGCAGATTCATCGACATTTAAATCGTCATAATCCGTTTGTATATACTCGGATATACAAACGTGGCTTGGTCAATGTCTTCCCTCTCTCTACAGCTCCCTCACAGGAGTTCATCTGAACAGACGAAGTGTGCAGTTTGTCAGAAATCAGTTTATGCTATGGAGAAACTAGAAGCTGACAAGATTGTATATCACAAGACATGTTTCAAGTGTTCTGTTTGCAAAACAATATTGAGGTAAGTTAAGCACATCAACTGAGAAGATTCAACTTTGTGCATAATGTTGAAACTATAGTCACTGGCCAATGTAATATTATTAGAGGAGAGGAAAAACATTCATACACTTTCTTTTGAAACATTCATGCAAAAGTCATCCTATCTGTAAAGTATGCATTCAAAATTACATATAGTAGGTACAAATGATTAGAATACTCTCTAATCGTTATCTCACTCATTAGCTGGATCTGATTGAAACATTCTATGAACTCTCCATGCAAGGTTTGCCTTTATCCTCAACCAGCTGTAGGCACAAGTTTTGTGATAGCTCTTTATCCTCTGGCTGCATAAGATATTATATAAGTCATTCTTTCTCCCAGAGTTGCCCCCCCCCCCCTTGAAAAATTTGTGCCCTCCTTGAAAATGACAAATGTTATATGCTATATATGTGCTAGAATGAACATTTGTGCACTAAATATGTTTACCATTCCCCCCCTTGCTAAATACTCTGAAAGAAACACTGTACACATCTGTTAAAATAGAATACTGTTTTAACAGATTTGTTGTTGAGTTTACTTCTGTAACTTTTTGTGTGTCAATTGATGTGTTAAGTTGCCGTTTATAGTAAAAAGATGTTCCAAACAACTGAAAATGGAATTTGAAAATGATTTCAAAATTATTGTGTCTTTAATAGAATAACCTTTCTCTAGCTTGAAAAGAGTAAACAAATTTCTCTTCGCATAATTCCTATAATAGCAATGCATATATATTCAAAGATTTTTCACTTTCTTCCAATTATGTGTTTTATACTATGGTAATTTGATTATTAAATGCAAATTTAAGATATAATTAACAATAGCATTCTAACCTCTGTATAATATATATTCAGATCATGAAATTAAAGAACAACACCAGTTAATGGTATAATATAGCATTAAGTACAATTTACCTATATGTTGATGTATGCCAGTACGTGCTCATTAGTTCAATTACATAAGTAGTCTATTTGAATGAGTTATTACACTCTGTCTCATTTGCTGTTGTAGTACTGGTACCTATGCCGCACTGGAAGGGATTATATACTGCAAGACTCACTTTAAACAACTCTTCAAAGAGAAGGGTAATTATGATGAAGGGTTTGGTAGAGAACAACACAAGAGGAAGTGGTCAAATGCAAAGGAGGGGGATGTAGATATCACTAAATGATTAACTTATTATTTCATGCACCATTGTAATTCAATTAATTTATATTTAACTGTGCTAATTTCCTCACCATTTGTAGAATAGTTCTGCACTTCAATATGATGCTACACCATTTCATTTCTTATCCCACTGAATTAACTTATGATTGCCTGTACTTGTGAGATATGTTTTATGTTCACAATATCCAACACGCATTCGTCAAGGAGCAGATTGTATGTCACATATGGTGAATGACGCATGTATCCGGTAAATGGCGCGTGACCATACGACTAGGTGACTAGAGACATTTTATAGAATTGTGGGTGTTGTAAAAATTATCATTCCACTATTAAATGGCGGTTGTCTGTTGACATACTAGACCTCGGTGTCCTGTATTTTGATCTTTCTCTCATCAAAAGAAGTAAGCTTGTCGCGATGCCGGGAAGTGCGCCAGCTGGGACAGTGGACGTGGACACCGTCTATGCGATGATTGCCGTATTCTCTCTTCTCTTTTTTGTGTGGGGAGCCGGCATCTTGATGGGAACTATATTCTATTTCACCAGCGGATCCGCCAAATCGTCCTCCTCCGGCAATACAGCGCAAGGAAGGACCAACACATGAAGTTAAACGTTCGGTTTGGGTGAAGAAAGTAGCGGAACACTGTTATTATGTCTCGAAATTCTAGCTTTGTGTCTGTGTATGTAGTTTCTGTGTAGATATATACGTGCGTTCACGCTTATTTTCACCCTATTGTAAAGTATCATTATTGAACGTATTAACTCTATTGTACAGTAAAGAAATGATTGCTAATGTATTATAAACTACTTGTTGAGCTAAAAGTGTATTAAACAAGGCATATTGACGTTAAGAGACTATGGCATAACCATTGCCATAAGAACTGTTCATTGTTTTGTACACATTGGGTGTGGCACTGAGGAGGTTGTGGGTGGTCACTCCTGTTGCCATGGTTTCCATGGAAGGTGGGCTTGGGACTGAATCCATTAAAGATTTCTCCTTTTCGTCTACCTGAGGTATCCGATAGCTGTCCCGCTGAAGGGATTGCAAACCTCTAAGGAAGGTAGTCATGGTAACAATCAGTTTGAAGACTTCTATACTATGGTTACATTAATTTATGGTTTACCAAGTTAAAAGTACTTAAATCGTGCTGAATCAATTGACAAGATTGTATGGGTATTTACAAACTATGTACAGACTATTATCAATCAACTGCTTGTTTATATGCTAACATTAAAGAATGCTTTGACAGCTACATAGGAGCTACACAGTTAGATCATGTCCTAACTAGTGAAAGGGAAAAAGCTTCTAATCTTGGGTGATGTTTAAGTGAGGTATGTATATACGTACGTATGAAGGGTGAAATTTCCAGAAACAGCTGTCTGGCCCAGTGGAGCAGAAGAAGAAAGAAAAGAAGAGAAAAGACTTCATCTTCATCCAAAGCTCTCTCCAAGTTTAGATGCCGATAGGCTTTTTACAGAGTAGGCATAGCATGAATTGGTTACAATTCATTATGAACAAGTAGTACCAACAAGTACCCCTTATTACTTAGGCATAGCATGTAGGAAAATGGTGTATTAGATTATCCATGTATGTACCTGTTTGGGGTGACAGTGAGCTTTTCTGGTATCCTTGTCACAGCTGTACTCTGCTTGAACCAGGTCCGATCTCTCATGTGGTCCTCCTTCTTGATGAGCTGTCGTGGTCTACCAGACCCCTCCGTGCTGTAGCCCCATGCCTTGGGTTGCCCCTCCCACTGCCAATAGGTTGTGGCATCCTTTTTTGCCTCTTGAGATAGCTCATCCTTTGTGAAGCGACGGTGATGGTAGTTGGTTGTGGAGATGTAGGGATTGTCGCAGTCCAATGCTGATGGCTCACTGCTGTGGTGAAGAATACCTCTCAGTTTAGTGTTCTGAGTAGTGGAGACCAATTCCTGTGGTATAGGGGGTAGGGCAGGTTCAGAGAACAATTCAACAAATATACACACATACGTATGCATTACTTTGTATACATAGTAAATGTATGTAGTGTAAACCAATTGAAAAGTCCAATCATTAATCTTTTTATTGCTGTTAGCTCAATTAGTAGCATTAGCCAGACCAACTGTAAATGTACGTACATACTAATGTATATCCGCCAATCAAACTTGTATTCCTTGGTATCTATCCACTGAATATATATATATGGGTGGGTGTAGCAACTCAATAAACTAGATTTGCAAGTGAAACTAGAGAGCCACCCCTCGGTAGTGATACGAGCTGCTTACCTTTGTAGGACCTCCATCAATGTGGTCAGCCAGAACAGGTGTCCTCATGTCTTGGTCTGCCGGGTACACTGTACTCTGCAGGGCTGCCTCGCTGGAGTACCTGTCCTTCATCTCTGAGGCTTGGTTGCCCATCGTCAGTGCCCTCCTCTGTGGCTTTTCATTAAGCTGTACAATGACAGAGGTTCAGGTTAGGAGGCTGAAGAGTGGTTCAGGTTAGGTGGCTAAAGAGTGGTTCAGGTTAGGTGGCTGAAGAGTGGTTCAGGTTAGGTGGCTGAAGAGTGGTTCAGGTAGGTGGCTGAAGAGTGGTTCAGATTAGGTGGCTGAAGAGTGGTTCAGGTCAGGTGGCTGAAGAGTGGTTCAGATTAGGTGGCTGAAGAGTGGTTCAGGTAGGTGGCTGAAGAGTGGTTCAGGTTAGGTGGCTGAAGAGTGGTTCAGGTTAGGTGGCTGAAGAGTGGTTCAGGTTAGGTGGCTAAAGAGTGGTTCAGGTTAGGAGGCTGAAGAATGGTTTAGATCAGGTGGTTGAAGAGTGGTTCAGGTTAGGTGGCTGAAGAGTGGTTTAGATCAGGTGGTTGAAGAGTGGTTCAGGTTAGGTGGCTGAAGAGTGGTTCAGGTCAGGTGGTTGAAGAGTGGTTTAGATCAGGTTCAGGTTAGGAGGCTGAAGAGTGGTTCAGGTTAGGTGGCTGAAGAGTGGTTCAGGTTAGGTGGCTAAAGAGTGGTTCAGGTTAGGTGGCTAAAGAGTGGTTTAGATCAGGTGGTTGAAGAGTGGTTCAGGTTAGGTGGCTGAAGAGTGGTTCAGGTCAGGTGGCTGAAGAGTGGTTCAGGTCAGGTGGTTGAAGAATGGTTTAGATCAGGTTCAGGTTAGGAGGCTGAAGAGTGGCTCAGGTTAGGAGACTAAAGAGTGGTTCAGGTCAGGTGGTTGAAGAGTGGTTCAGGTCAGGTGGTTGAAGAGTGGTTTAGATCAGGTGGCTGAAGAGTGGTTTAGGTTAGGTGGCTGAAGAGTGGTTCGTTGCAACGTATGTGGCTATAATACAAGTACATTAGTTATTGAACTTCCTGTAGTGCAAACAATTAAATCATTTCAAGATATTTGTGGCCCCATAGACATTCAGCTGATATGTCAAATGAAGTACCCAACTGAGTGTTGCTATGTCTTGGAGCATTAACAATCTTTCTCATTAGCAACCAGATTTTATATGAAAGATTACAACTTTTATGTCTATACGTATGTACACTACAAGGGAAACGCATCCGTAAGAAATATATATTTAATAAAGCCTTCATTCTATCCAAGTACCTTATCCAGGAATTGCGAGTTGTAATTCACTTTCCAATGTCCCGGAGCTCTTTGGTACTTCGGCACCTCCAAAGCTGTCCCTTGGGGCTGGATGCAATGGTGGTGCGCAGTTGTACTGGTATAGACATCTTGTACAAGAACAGGATTGGACGGAGGGGAAGACAGTCGACTTGGCAATGGGTCCGATAGTCTTTGCTGGAGAAGATTATTTCACGATAAATGTAGGCATTGGCTAAGGTTGGTGCTTACTTACTTTAAGATTATTAGGAGGAAAAGGCGACGTTTGTTGAAACTGGTGACCCTTTCCAGTACTTGTTTGCAGCAATTCGTTGCGTGGCTCGTCGGAAAATGACTTGTGGGACGCAAGTAAGTTGGCCATTTTGTTGGTTACCAAGGTAAACTGTCGTTGCGAGGGAACAGTTAAGGCGCACATTTAAAAATAAAAAAGATGGCGTCTAAAGGGAATTCGAATTCCGTTAAAGTTGTAGTACGAGTTCGTCCAGAGAATGGTAGAGAGATTGCATCGAAAAATGTAGTCAATGTCGTGGATAACAATTACCTGGTGTTCGACCCTAAAGAAGATAATGCCCCACAATTTGAACGACGAAGAAGACAACTTACAATGCGAAAACCAAAGGACCTGCATTTTGCATTTGATTACGTTTTCGACGCAACAGCCACCCAGGAAGAAGTATTTACACACACAACATCAGGTTAGCGTAGGAGATACTCAGCATCACATATCAGTTGTTCTCATTAAGCTAACAGCATCAATAATCTTTAAACTTTTGGCTTGAAGCAGTTAAAAGAAGAAATCCCCAATCCATAAGCTAAAGGCGGTTCCGTTACATATGAAACAACTGCTGTGGTTTAAGCAAGATAGTTATTACACCGATTTCTTATGTAGTGTTAGGCCTAATACAAATGTGACTGAATAAGTTATGGTTGACTATGCTGTAATTTGAACGCAGCTACTCCTTATGTAAGCTTGCTTGAATTGCTCGTCTGCCTCAACTGGTGCTCTTCGCTTCTGAAATTGAAACTGTTACTACAAAAGACCGAGTTTATTCAATACTGTTCACCTTTACCAACTGCTCCTGTTTTGTAGGTATTATTGACAAAGTGTTGGAGGGTATCAACTGTTCTGTGTTTGCCTATGGAGCAACAGGAGCTGGGAAAACTCACACAATGCTTGGCACCGAGACATGTCCGGGTGTCATGTTCCACACTATGATGGCACTCTACAGGAAGATATATGACCTCAAGGATGAAGTCACATGTGACGTGGCAGTCTCTTATTTAGAGGTAAGGAGAGCATATAGGCATCTTAAGGTAAGACTAAAAAGCATTAGTTACCTTAATTGTATACCTTGGAAACAGAAAATAAAAATAGCATAGATTTACATGTACACACGTAGTATAGTTTTTAGAGTCAGATTTTACAATGAGCAGTTTCTGTTTCCTTTTGTCTTTCTGATCAGGTGTACAATGAGACAATCAGAGATTTGCTGCTCCCATCAGGGACCCTGAAAATGAGGGATGACAGAGGAACCTTGGTAGTCAATGGGCTCTCATTACATAAGGTACACACTTTACTAGTAGTGATCGATTGTACACAGATACGTATGTACCTCCCCCTCCTCCACCCCCAGCCTCACGATGCTAATGAGCTCCTGGGCATGCTGGAGCATGGCAATAAGAACAGGACACAACACCCAACTGAAGCCAACGCGACCTCCTCCCGATCACATGCTGTGTTCCAAGTGCACATCCACCAGAAGCCTCGTACAGCTGGTCTGAGCACTGAAGTGAGAACTGCAAAGCTGTCCCTGATTGATCTTGCTGGATCAGAGAGGGCTACAGTCACATCTAACAAAGGAGCTCGCATGAGAGAAGGAGCCAATATTAACAGATCTTTGCTGGCACTAGGAAATTGTATCAATGCACTGGCAAACAAAAAGGTGGGCATTTCTCAAGAATATATAATAGCAACATACGTATGTATGTATGATGTAGCAATCATTTGAGTGATATTTGTATTTAATTTCTTTGCAGAACAAAAGTGGTTATGTCCCTTACAGAGAAAGTAAATTAACCAGACTCCTGAAGGATTCACTAGGAGGATCATGTCAAACTGTCATGATTGCCAATATTAGGTATATAATTGTACGTACGTACTAATACATACACACATGGTATAATACATAGGTACGTACATTGGTATTTGAGAATACATACATAATAAGACATTTAATGTTATGCACTTTTAAATTATATTTTATTTCAATTATTGCACATTTAATCAGACATGAATTGTTTTATTTTGTATATCAATGTTGTTGCTTTATTTGTGTTTATTGTAGTCCATCAGCACTGACCTTTGATGATACTTATAATACTCTGAAATATGCAGACAGAGCAAAACAGATCAAGTCACAAGTAAGAAATCTTAACTGTGTACATCAACACAACATCGTGCACCTCAATATTTTTCTTTCCATGTTCTTCTACTCTCCCTCCCTCTACCACTAAGTTGGTTAGGAATGTGGTGAGTGTGGACTATCACCTGTCAAAGTACAAGGAGATCGTGGAGGACCTTCAGAAGGAGATCACTCATCTCAAATCAAAGCTGGCAAGTCATGGTCCCATTAAAGGAGCATTTGATAAAGTGGAGGCAGCCAGATTAAAGGCATTGATATCAGATGTGTATGGTTGCCATGGCAATGTACGCAAGGAGCTGGCAGAGGCAGAGTGTAGTGGTGAACTGTTGAATGCAAAAAGAAAGAGAAGAGAGATTCTGTATAGAAGATGTGAAGCATTTAATATATCACAGGAAAGAAGAGATAATGTACGTATGTATGTGTTTAAAGCTACATAAAATTGTGTATTATATATGTGTATTTTCATATTTCTTGGTGTTATATATATATGTATTATGTTTAATTCTTTAGCTACAAACTACATACATATGTACATATATACATATATAATTGTTTAAATTTACATTTCAGTATACATTTGGCATGTTTTACTTGTACATATGTATATAGATGAAGTGTCGAATAGTTGATCTAGAGGAAAAGATAAGAGCCATTGCTGCACAGAAGGAGGATCTTAGTAAACATCTCCATGACAACCAGGATGAAATTTATAAAATGCAAAATGAAGTTAAAGCAAGTCTGGCTAAGCGATCTGATTCCTTTGCACTGAGTGAGTATGTTTCCATGGTAACTGAAGCTGAGAAACATCGTGTGGAAGGAGCTCACAGTAGAGTTCAAGTGAGATCTCTGAGAAAACTGGTGAAGCAGCTGCAGCAAGATATGGACAGGAGCAACAGGTTAGCTTGGAGATACAGTATATACTAACCTTACTATATTTATGTACGTACATACCAGTATGTGTGTAGGGGCACACAGTACAGCTAAATAATGTGGTGTTTCCATTTCTCTTGCAGATTACTAGCTTGCACAATTGGGTTTATCCAGGATGTGGAACCGTGCTTCAGTCAGAACACCATTCTCCTCAACAAGTATCGAGCTCTGGTGAGGCAGCTTCAAAGTGAGAAGGGAGTAGCATGGGCAGATGAGGACCAGGAGGCCCATGAGAGCACGTTTAGATCATCAGTCCAGTTGGATTCCCCTCCTGCACTCTCAAAGACCACATCTCCCACATCACCTGCAACTGGTGACTCAAAGACCACTCCCCCTACATCACTCAGTAATTCAGAGGGTTCTCCCCTTTCTTCACCTAATTTACATTTGAAGAGTACATCTGTAAGAAGCGATACCACTCCATATCCACTGGCTTCAAAGCAGGCTGTACCTCCTAGTGAAATGTCAACCATGCCTCCTCCTAGCTCAGTGTCAAATCTACCACAACCTCCTACTAGTATTATGCCACCTCCCTCCAGCAGTGTCCTCTGTACACCAGTAAGGGTGACAGAACTCACCTCTTTCAGCTCCTTCACGCCCTCTCCAGCTGTGGCACGCCTCCTCAGCTCAATGAAGACCATGGGCCACTCCTCCTTACGTAAGAAGGTCCCTGAAGCAGTTAGACCTGTGATCCAACCATTTGAGGAGAAGCAGAGAAGAGATGGCATCACACCAATTGGAAGCAGAAGTAACACTCAAAGGAAGACCACATTACGCAACAGGGAACACTCTTTGAAGTCAAACACAGTCTCCAGTCCTGATGATCTACCAAATAGTAGAATGGACCTTAGAAGCATGCCCATCCCAAAGCTGGCATTTGAGGACAACTTTTGCTCTCCAGATCCTCCTCCTTGTAAGTCAAGGGACCCACTGAATGAGACATTTACTGTGAATGAACACAAAAGTGGAGTTCTAAAGAGGTCATATGACACTTATTCAGCTAGAAGGACACCCAAGAATCACCAAAAACTTTTAAAGGTCTTAGGTATGGATTATTTAATTGTCATCTTAATGTTGTCAATACCCTTTTCACCAGAGCTTCAATCAGAAAATGTTGAAACCTGTTTAGTATCTGCTGCATTTATACGTAATAAATTATATGTAGTTACCAATACATTAGATATATATGTAGATAATATGTAATATGTTACCATTATATGCATATGTATAAGTAGTAGTTATACCACACTGTGATGCATAAGTGATATCTGCCCTCGCCCTTTGTCTTGGGCGGATATCACTTAGCTTCACACTTGAGTGTGGTATAATTAATACCTACCTACTGGTGATTTATCACTAGTTCAAGCGTGAAATATAAGGTTTGTAACATCCCAGATATCACCCGGTTGCCTTGGTAACGTGATATATATATATAATCTAATACACCACTTTCCTACATGCTATGCCTATTCTTAAAAATAAATTAAAAAGCCTATAGGGAACTAAACCTGGTGAGAACTTTGGATGAGGGTACAGGAGTCTTCTCTTCCTTCTTTTGTACCACTGGGCCAGACAGCTGTTTCTGAGATTTCCTCCCTTCACCAATGACCCTGGGATTCTTTGTCATTTCTTGATCTTTTGTGAATCCTTGGCCATGCTAGTATGTATATATGTATGTACGTACGTATAATAATAATAATTGCATATATATGATACATTTCTCTTGTTGTAGGAGACAAACCTCCAGAAAGAGTAAAGTCAAAGCAACCAAACTACTTAACTCTAACTAAAGCTGCTGCTTCAAAGAGATATGTCACTAAATCCTCTAGATATTTAAAACGGTTTGTATCACAGTATATATATGTATGTATATAGGTTTCTGTTGGCTGTCTTTAGGTATATACATATACGTACGTACGTATGTAGTATAGTCCATAAGTATATATATGCTTAATAAAACATTACAATATTTCCTGTAATATACGTACAGTACGTCCTGTAATGTACGTACAGTAGATATGTATGGTTGACATCAGAATAAACAATAACAGAATAAAAATAGTTCTCCTACATATTATTATTCTTACTCTTATTATTATTAAAGTGCCCGTGCATGTACATACATTAATTATAAGGTGTAGATAGATGCCAACCAGTTCTGGTTAAGGGGCACAGGGTTATACCTGGACATGTATAAACCATCGCCACTTAAGGCTACCAGGCCGTCCACCCAGGTACATAGCCCGACTGCCTTATTATTTATTAGCAAAAACCTGGATTAGGATATTTCATATTCTTTCTTTAATAATTCATATTCTTTCTTTAATAATGTACCTACTGTAGAGGTCACTTGGACAAAGAGAACTGTTACTCAATCTCATCTTCATTTTCAAGCAACAGAAGAACAGTTACAGGACATTGAATAGGATATGTTACATATATACATACAAAAATGAATTTTAAATAAATGTATTATATATAGTCTTTAGATGATTGTTTATAATGCTTTCTTTTGTGTTGTACTATTGTTCTATTGTGTATAATTAAAGAATTTGAGATATCAATGTTTCGATGATTAGCTTGAAAACATGTACTATAGCTACCCATTCAAGTATAAACAATTGCAAATTGACTAAAATACAAATGCAATTTATGCAAAAGATCTACTTAGATATATACATACAGGGTAAGTTGCCATACAATATTATTGATGAAATTAATGATTTATACATTACTTCATGATCGATATCAGCATGAATAATTAATATCCCAATTTTCTTACATGTACATATATATACATCTACTTTAGAGTTTAAAAGGCCTATAGAGAACTAAACCTAGGCCTATGAGAGAGCTTTGCAATTGGATGAGGATATATGCAAGAGGTTAACTTTTCTCCTATTTCTACTTCTCCACTAGGCCAGACAGCTGTTTGTATGTGTCGTGAAGATTGCAATACAACTTCACTGTTCATAATCTTGTTCATTATACAATGATACAACACTTGATACAATTATACATCATGATCGTACACTAATATGTATAGCTAAATTAAATGTTCCCTCTTCATTCAAACCCTCCTTCAGAAATAAGGTACTTCACTACATCTTTGTGTCCTTTCCTCCTAGCCACTGTCAAGCAGTCCTCTCCACTTGTATTAACATCAAACTTCCTTCTTCCAAATAAGGGCAATAAATACTTGATAACTTGGAGATGGCCATTAAGACAGGCAAAGTGTAGAGCATTGTTTCCATACTACAAGATAATCACAATTATGAATATAAACATGAAAACAAACATATACAGTATGCTTGGGTCGGTTGGCCAGACAGAACGTTGCAATCGATAATCAGTAAAAGGTTATCGCTGCATGGTCATGTCATTCTAGTGGGAAAGTTTGTTCAAATGGTAGTCGTGAGTGCTAAACAATTACCAATTTCAATGTCCGGTAGGGACAACCGACCCAAAAAGTACTGTATAAGTATAGATATGGTGCACTTGTAGTTAATATGTAAATCAGGACCAGTATATCTACTTCAAATTGTTCACTAGACTATGGGGACGGCATATACTGCTAATCATCCAAAATGAAGTGGAATTTATATGTTTACATAATATTGCTGATCATGTTTATCTATACAGCCAATGGGATGTATCTGAGAAGGTCGCATGACTGACACTTTTTCTTAGTTAATTCAACCAAATAAGAGTTGGAATAAACAGGTGACCTTCCAATCAAGTCAATAGTGGCACTGGTGCCTTTGAATTAGTACAAATGTTTAAGTCGGTAGACATTGTGCTCTTCCACTTGTGGTCTAAATATTACATAATAATAATAATCACTACATACGGGTGAATGAGGTATTCAGTACCTATATACGTATATATCTATAGGAAATCATTTTAGCATATCAGTGAGGAGATCTAACTAAAAGACAGTAGTCATAGAGACAAGCTAGTATGAGAAACTAGTTTGCTTAGTTTTAAAATTGTGTGACTGCAAGTTATGCAAGATTATGTACAGTATTAAAAATACTTATTTCAATTTTGCATCATCTCTTATCATGATGTATAAAGTTCAAATTTTGTTTCTCCACCAATTCTGGCCTAAATATTACATAATAATCAATACATTGCTATCAATGCAAATGTGCCACTCAAACTGTAAACCAAACAAGCAATATTCCACCCCACACTAACAACAGATCTACTTTAGAGAAATGACAAATATAAATATTAATTTCTATATATGTGCTTTTGAAGCATCCAGCATAAAGAATAGCATATGATGTATCCCATGATTATTATTGAAATTAAAGTCCTTTGCAAAGCCCCATCAGGCTACACCCTTCTGAACTAAATAAATAAACTCATATATAGAATTAACAAAAACTAAAGATACATTTTGACTAAGTTCTACAAATGTCTGTTACCTAATCAAACTATAATAAATTCATTCTCTCTTATAAATCATATGTGACCTTCCACAGTAAACAGGGTAATAATAAGTAATAAGTTATAAAATTAGAAAGATACTTTTGCAGCGTCAACACAATGTTCACAATTAATATCTACCAACACAAGTTGAATCGCTTAGCTCTTAACTTTATACTTAATGACTATGGTACGTATATGTACTATCCAACACTTGCTACAACAACACTTACTTTTTACACAGGATATCTTACCTTGCTTTTGTGGTACACATTAGCTTTACGTTCCTCTGTCAGATGTTGTACTACTTGTAACTGACCTTCCTGACAGGCTAGCAGTAGAGCTGTGAAGCCATCCTAAAGTAAGAAATATGTAAACTCATTGAAATCAGTTACAACACTTCAATCACTGTACTTCAGACAAGTGATACACAGATAGATAGTTCACAATTATCATGTTGTTAAACTACGTACATATTAACATAAACTACATACATTTACATTTAACAAAAATGTTAAACGTCTAACTACATTACATGATCAGCCATGGCATGACCATCATATCAACTTTGCATGTACTAACAGACTTATTGCTTATTATACGTAGCTTAAATTAATCAACACTTTACAACTATTACATATTAATACTCACATTGCTTTCCTCTTCTAATTTGACAAGATGTGTATCAATTAAGCAACTGATGATGGCTTGTTTACCATACATAGCTGCCTTCATTAGAGGAGTTGTACCTTCCTGTGTACATAAGAAGGGAAATATTTTAGATTGGAAACTTCAACATACAACAAATTATAGTTAACATCATTTAATTCCAAAGCTGAACACACATTATTGGTACTATTACAATATACACTTTATCAATTAACATTGTTGCAGATCCTTATACACCTCATTGTACTTTTAATACAATTAGTACATACAACTAGTAGGTATGAGTTTCGTATTGTTACTATTACAAATACTTAATATGTAATCACACTATTTTAGTTCACCATTCCTTATACAATTACCCCAGTTACCTCACTATAGCAATATAAGAGACACTAACTCATTTCTTACCTTAGTACTCCTTTCTTCAGGAGAGAACTTCAGTTCTTCAACAATGTGGCTCACCATTGCAGGATTGTCTTGTTCATTTCTACTGGCAAAGTGAATTATACTGTCTCCATATACATCAACATCATGGAGTTTACCAGCTTCTATGAACTTTGGTAGTAGGAACTTCAGTAAATCCACATTGCCACTAAAGGCAGACCAGTGTAAGGCATTTCCATCATCCTGGATTAGGAAGCATAAGAGAGAAGCTTAAAGGTTTTTGACAAAGAAATGAGTTAGACATTCAGAAACACTATACCATACACTTACACTTGTATTGTATGTTGTATTTATGCATGTGAGAACACCATACACTGGATACATATATACTCAACATTAGAAGGATATCATGGATTATTTCATGACTATATATATGTTTTCCACTTAGTGACACTGCATTAGTTACCCAAAAATTAGTCGAACTATACATATATACATTTACATGCACTAACACTCATCATGAGAAGGATTACAGATAGAGAGTTAATTACACAACTCCAAATGCTAAGTGACCAAAGTCTTATCTTTGTCGGGAGACTGAAGTTAAATATCATTGAAAGACAACAATGACTATTAGACAAGTCTATTTTAACGTAGCAGTCACTTTGGCTGTACTCTACTGGTAAGGAAACCTCAATTGTTTTAACTGCAATAGTAATTATTGGCAGGTTTGCTACTCAAAATCCATTACATGCTTTACTGATGAGCAAAACAGAATATAGTCTGCATGCATTCGACTGAGTTGTGTGGTTCAACCTTCTCCCTAAGTAACAAATCTGGTATCTACCAACACAAGTTGTATCCCTTAACACTTACCTACACTATATCTCTATACCCAATAAGTATATGTATACTATCCAAACACTTACAGTACAACAATACTTACTTGTTATACAGAGAAGTGTCTTACCTTGTTCTTGTGGTACACGTTAGCTTTACGTTCCTCTGTCAGATGTTGTACTACTTGTAACTGACCTTCCTGACAGGCTACCAGTAGAGCTGTGTTACCTCTCTAAAGTAAGACACAATGCAAATTAAATTAATCAAATTAATACAGTCAATTGTTAAGAACTGTATATGTACATAGATACAAATGTAATAGAAATCATTAATAATGATACAATAATTAGTCACTAAACACTACAAATTAATTATCATTGTTAACAGCCATAGACAGCTGTTTCCTTATTAGGACTCATCAGTATGGCATACAATGGAAGTTTGAGTGGCTAGTCTGCTAATAAGTACTCTCAAAAGCAAAAAAAGCTTGTGGTTTCCTTATCAGCAGATAAGGTGGCTAGGGGGATACTCTGGTTCCCATCAAGCGTAATTTGCTCATTGCACTCCTCAGGGGACATGAGTGGGTAGGGGTGATAGTGATGCTTTAGGATCGACGTTAGATCTTAAAGTTCCCCTATTATTTTTCCCTATGGTTTAATTGTTAGTGACTCCTGATCAGGTAAATGCTTTAAACTTGCAGTCTTTTCTCATTATATGCACTTTCAGTATATAATTCATTTTATAATCTATAATTTATGAAGATTTTTCAATTAATAATATATTCAAATTATCTATAATCCATAGTGTTTACAAGTTTCTAATATTTTTACAAAACAACCTATGAGTTATTTATTGTACTACGTATATTGGTTAAACTTATATACGTACAAAAATATGGCTAAAGAGTAAAAATTAATATATTTTCCATGTGTACTTTACGTAGCACAATACACTCACTACATCTTCTTCTTCCACATTATGCCCTGCATCCAACAAGAGCTTCAAGACCTCCAAATCTCCACTTCTACCAGCTTGTAGCAAAGACTATTAGTTTGGGATCAAGTAAAGAATGATATTTTATTTGAATCATGAATTGAATGTACAAAAATACAATCATGGCTGTTTAGTATGGCCTTTGATAATCCAGTTCCCTCGATATCAGGCTGACTTTTCAGGGAAACGGGTCTAAATAGCATAATTTTATACGTGAGAAACCAGCCCTTGATTTACCTTTTGTATATCTACGTATACGAAATTGACAAGTTAATCTAATGAATGTTAGCCGACCTATTGACAAATGATTTTGGTCTGCAAAGTATGCTGATTTAGTATGTGCACGGGAAATGTACCAGTCAGTGATAAAGTATTACTTTTAAATTAGTACATGTTTTGTACTAGGAATGAGCGCTTTGTTAGTTTATTTATACAATAATCTTACAATCATGGTTATGTCATAGTGTCAGGGGTGACATTATATAGACTTTCTTAATCCAGCAGCCTCCTTAATCCAGCAATGTTTGGAGAAACCAATGCAGTCGGCTTGAAAAGT
This sequence comes from Chondrosia reniformis, assembly GCA_947172415.1. NCBI lineage: Eukaryota > Metazoa > Porifera > Demospongiae > Chondrillida > Chondrillidae > Chondrosia > Chondrosia reniformis. Next base: position 6,947,283 of record OX359191.1, read on the forward strand.
CATGACTGTATTACATATAATCAATCAATCACACACCTGGTGAACTATATATATACTATAACAAATGTACACTTTCAATTCCTTATATGGTCAATATTTATTGTAATGGATGGGAATGGAATAGGAACTGTACATCTGCAAAACCTACTCCTTTCTTCTTCTTTCTGGACAGAGATCCTTCCTTCTTAGTAGCATAGTCCCAAAGTTCCTTCGACTGTAAAAGTAGCTTTCCAAACTTGTTTGAGACAATTTCAGAGTTAACTGTCACAGCTTTAATCACAGCATCACAAGTATATGTCTCCTTCAGTTCCTAGAAGAGGTGGAAAAGAAATTAAAATATTCTACTAGCAGGACATAAAGCCTAAATGTACACTTTAAGAAATACATTTATCACATGTTGGTACGTACGTACGTACATGCATAAACACATTATTTCTATATAGACTACCTCAATACTGCCTTCTTCTGACTTCAGATTTTTCTTCAGATTTATCATCATTTTCAAATCTGCCAAACCTTCTGATTCACTCAAACTCTTCATTTTCTCTTCAACTTGAGATAAAATGGCTGCCTTGGGTTCAATTTGCAGCTGGTATTTGTAGAACTTGTCTTTTATCAAAGAAACCTTTCAAGTAAGATACGTATGTATGTTAAATAAATTCATAAATTACAAATTAGCATTCCAAATATTACATAAATCATTCCACAGAGGAGTGGCAGTGGTCACCATAGCAACTAGGTATAAGCTATATAATGTCTACATGCATATACAACACTATATATAAATAAGTATCAGGTTGTATATATACTATATCCACAGACCCAAAGAATACAATTTATACATTGTGTAGTCACTACTTACAACATCCTGCTCTGATATAGTTTGCTTTTCTTCCTCTTTCTCATGACTGGATTTCTCTTCAAGTGGCCTCTTCAGTGACTCCACCTTCTCAACCAAGTCTACATCCACCAACTACAGACAAGTTAATACTTACATTGGTCTATACTTGTGATACTCGTACATCAAATGTAACAACATCTGTATACATACACAGTACATGGATGATACAGACTTGTGTGTGTGAGATGTTACATTGGTGAAGAATACAATCATTTAGAATGAGTGTGCTACTGTCAATCTCACCTCTTCCAACTGCTTCACTTCTCCTCTACATTTCAACAACTTTTCCCTTGTTCTCTTCAACTCGTTCTGTGACTGACTCAGTTCTTCTTCTTTTGCTCTCAGTTTAGTCTTTAGAGCATGAAGCTCCACCATTGTCATGTGGTGCATTCCCTCCATACTCTTCATCTCTGCCTTATGTTTCTCTCTGGACTGAGTTGGAGTTTTCTGAGTAAAGGAAATCACATACAACAAAACCATACGACCAACAACTATGCAACTGAACTACAACTACTATGATAAGACCTTAATTAGGATAGTCAGTATTATACAATATCAGGTTTATAATGCATGCAGTTGATAAGTATAAAAATAATGTACTGGCAAAAGCAACAGACTAAATTGCTATAACTAATAATTCCTTGTATACCATATACAGTGAACATCACTGCTAAGACTATCACTGGGACAGAATCAAAGTGGTCCATATACTGATTTGGTGGGATAAACTACCCAATATAATATGCAAGTGGGAGGCAAGAGATACAAATATGGCACAGTCATTAATTAGCACAAATTTAATATTATGTTAATTGTCTTACACACTGTAACGATGTACTCACTGAAGGAACATGCAGAGTTCCAAGTTGAACATCAATGGCAAAGTAGCCAAACACGATTGCCTTCTCAACTCCAAACTCTCTCAACTGACACACATGTGACAGGAGGATTGGAGCAATCATCACCGCAGCCTCCTTCATCAGTCGGAACATCACCATGGTGCAGCCTTCAGCAAATCCCTCAAAGAGAACTCGATCGATACCCAGGATTTCTATCAAGTAGAACTGCAAGCGAAACAGCTCAGCCAACATATACCGACCTGGTTCCTGGTTGACTTTCAATCCCAAGTGGGCATGGTTGTCATCAGCAGGAAGCTCTGCTCTTTCCCTTTGAAACTTTCCAAGTGCTTCTGTGGCAAAGTTGATAACATCAAAGTTGTGGTCAGAAATGGATTCCTTGAGAGCTTCTGTTTCTCCTATAGCCTTTGCAGCATCAGCAATAAGTCGCACATCCAAGGGACTGCTCCACAAGTAGATGTAGTCGAGGATATCATCTTCTGATAATGGAATGTCTACTGGAATCTGGCTGCTGAAATGACCTCTAATTCCATTGCGGACTTCACGACGAAGGCTTTTCAACTGCTTGTCAGAGAGGTCCGACAGACACCTTCCCAATTTCCCATTTATTGAAGTGTACTTTTCTTTAAGCTCAAATGCTCCTGGATATTTTAAGAGTTCCCTTCGATCCTCAAAGGCTTTAATGACAGGTTTCCAGGTGTCAATCTCTGAGATGTTGGAAAGTGGAGGTGTTGACTGAGCTACTGTAGCTGATGGAGGCGGGATTGGCTTGGGAGGTGTGGCATCTGAAGGGAGAAGGGCACTATTATAAAGCATACAATGCATACAAAGATATATTTGCAAGAATGTTGAGTTGGGTCCATATCATAACAATTACGTAACTTTCAGATTATTTCATGTATATATCTTCCTGGTAAATAACTCACTTGCTAAATATTTATCAATAAGTTCGGCTAGTTCTTTATGGTTACCACGAGAAGTGTCCTCCTTAAGTGCAGTAGACAGATGTTTTAACTTCTTCTCATTCGGATCAACAACTAAAATCTCATAGAGAGCTCTGTTAGCTGTTCCTAATTCTGGTACCAGCGAACCGACTCGCTCCAGTTCGCTAGTAGTGATAGCACCGAGTTGATGAAGACTAGTTGACACTCTACGAACATCACAGTTGTTTACCAACTGATCGTGTAGTTGCTGGATGAAAGAGCGAATTTGGTCTGTAAGTAGCTGCGACGATTGCTCTACATATGTACAAAAAGTGTAAGTTTCAAAAGTTGAGCGAATGCACCCATACAACTGCTGTAAAACTAAAAATTACGTACGTAACGTAATTAGGATATATAGAATTACTTGTACGTACTAGCACATCTGGAAAAGGTACTACATTATTCAGGGATATCATAATCGGTTGTACGGACTCTAAAACTCATTGATACAGAGACATGATGATCTCTAGACTCACTAGCTACCTACCTGCAGACATTTTGTCAGCCATTGCACGACCACACCTTAAAAATACCGGAAGTCATCTATTGCACAATGTATAGGGGTCTTATATCAATATAAGATAATCCTCCTACTCACATAGATATACTACACTATGATCAAATATAATTTTAAAAAGTTACTATGGGAATGGCAATGCTTGTGACTAGCACATCTGGGAAATGTACTATTACATTATTCAGGGACATCATAATCAGTTGTGATGCAATCATGTCTATTTACCTTATACGTAGCAGACAGTAAAATCAAGTGTGTACAAAGAATAATATTATGTTGTCTAATCTACTAGACAAAAAGATACATGTAAGTTTATCATTCTTTCCGTTTCAATACTGTTAAAAATGCGTCTTTAGGAAGTTCAATTTTTCCCAGTTGCTTCACTCTCTTTTTGCCTTCTTCTTGTTTTTCAAGGAGCTTACGTTTCCTTGTAATATCACATCCGTACTATGGGTACAGAGTAATAATATTGAGACTGAAAGATGGTCACACCTACACACACACTCTCACACACCACCCACTCTCCCTCACACATTTCATTCGCACACACAAACTAGATAGCAACCTTACATATTTAGCTGTTACATCTTTCCTGAGTGGTTTCACGCTATGTAAGAGAAGGCGGCAGCCATTACATGTCAATAAGATCAATATAACATAATAATTACAACAGAGTGCTCACGTTTCCCTAGCAATGACCCTTCCACCAATGGAAGCCTGTATTGCTACTTCATAGAGCTGCCTGAAAGAACACAGTATTCAGTGGTAAGAATAGAGAGGTGTACGCATTAGTGACTTGCCTGTGAATCACTTCACTCAGTCTCTGACAAAGAGATTTTCCAACTTGATAGGCCTTTGATATGTGTACTATGATTGCCATGACATCAGCAGGCACTCCATTCAGTAGTATGTCCATCTTTTTGGTGACATCTTTAGAGATAAAGAAAGCATATAGGATTCTTAACTAAAAGCTGAAAAGCATTAGTTACCTTAAATATGTACTATGACTATTCTCTATAAGTGTAAATGCATGTATTGTGGAAACAGAAAAAATAGCCTAGACTTACATGTATGTAGTTTCAACTTGTAGAGTTGGATTTTACAATGAGCAGTTCCTGTTCCCTTTTCCCTACTCTGATCAGGTGTACAATGAGACAATCAGAGATTTGCTGCTCCCATCAGGGCCCCTGAAAATGAGGGACGACAGAGGAACCTTGGTAGTCAATGGGCTCTCATTACATAAGGTACACACTTATAGTAGTGATCGATTGCACACAGATACGTATGTATGCTACCTCCTCTCCCCCTCCTCCACCCCCAGCCTCACGATGCTAATGAGCTCCTGGGCATGCTGGAGCATGGCAATAAGAACAGGACACAACACCCAACTAAAGCCAACGCAACCTCCTCCCGATCACATGCTGTGTTCCAAGTGCACATCCACCAGAAGCCTCGTACAGCTGGTCTGAGCACTGAAGTGAGAACTGCAAAGCTGTCCCTGATTGATCTTGCTGGATCAGAGAGGGCTACAGTCACATCTAACAAGGGAGCTCACATGAGAGAAGGAGCCAATATTAAAAGATCTTTGCTGGCACTGGGAAATTGTATCAATGCACTGGCAAACAAAAAGGTGGGCATTCTCAAGAAGATGTAGCAATCATTTGAGTGATATTTGTATTTAATTTCTTTGCAGAAAAAACTGGTTATGTACCTTACAGAGAAAGTAAATTAACCAGACTCCTGAAGGATTCACTAGGAGGATCATGTCAAATTGTCATGATTGCCAATATTAGGTATGTAATCGTACGTACGTGCTAATACATACACAGGTACGTTGGTATTTGAGAATTCAAATGTACATAATATGACATGCACTTTTAAATTATATTATATTTCAACTATTGCACATTTAATCAGACATGAATTGTTTTGTACTGTTTATCAATGTTGCTTTATTTGTGTTTAATGTAGTCCGTCAGCACTGACCTTTGATGATACTTATAATACTCTGAAATATGCAGACAGAGCAAAACAGATCAAGTCACAAGTAAGAAATCTTAACTGTGTACATCAACACAACATTGTGCATGTCAATATTTCTCCTTCCATGTTCTTCTACTCTACCTCCCTCTACCTCTCAATTGGTTTGGAATGTGGTGAGCTTGGACTATCACCTGTCAAAGTACAAGGAGATTGTGGAGGACCTTCAGAAGGAGATCATTCTTCTCAAATCAAAGCTGGCAAGTCAAAGTGGAGGCAGCCAGATTAAAGGCATTGATATCAGATATGTATGGTTGCCATGGCAATGTACGCAAGGAGCTGGCAGAGGCAGAGTGTAGTGGTGAACTGTTGAATGCAAAAAGAAAGAGAAGAGAGATTCTGTATAGAAGATGTGAAGCATTTAATACATCACAGGAAAGAAGAGATAATGTACGTATGTATGTGTTTAAAGCTACATAAAATGTACGTACGTACCTACGTATGTATGTGTATATCCTGTGTATATACATACATATTTCGTTACATTTAAAGCTACATAATTTTTTTAGCTATATACAAACTATCAACTGTTAGCTATGAACTACATATGTACATATATACGTATATAATTGTTTAAATTTACATTTAAGTATACATGTGGCCTGTTTTACTTGTACATATGTATATAGATGAAGTGTCGAATAGTTGATCTAGAGGAAAAGATAAGAGCCATTGCGCAGAAGGAAGATCTTAGTAAACATCTCCATGACAACCAGGATGAAATTTATAAGATGCAAAATGAAATTAAAGAAAGTCTGGCTAAGCGATTTGATTCCTTTGCACTGAGTGAGTATGTATCCATGGTAACTGAAGCTGAGAAGCATCGCATGGAAGGAGCTCACAGTAGAGTTCAAGTGAGATCTCTGAGAAAACTGGTGAAGCAGCTGCAGCAAGATATGGACAGGAGCAACAGGTTAGCTTGGAGATACAGTATAGTGTAGTTATTAACCTTACTATATGTATGCATGTACATACCAGTATGTGTGTAGGGGCACACAGTATACAGCTAAATAATGTGATGTTTCCATTTCTCTTGCAGATTACTAGCTTGCACAATTGGGTTTATCCAGGATGTGGAACCGTGCTTCAGTCAGAACACCATTCTCCTCAACAAGTATCGTGCTCTGGTGAGGCAGCTTCAAAGTGAGAAGGGAGTAGCATGGGCAGATGAGGACCAGGAGGCCCATGAGAGCACGTTTAGATCATCAGTCCAGTTGGATTCCCTTCCTGCACTCTCAAAGACCACATCTCCCACATCACCTGCAACTGGTGACTCAAAGACCACTCCCCCTACATCACCTGCAGCTGGTGACTCAAAGAGCACTCCCCCTACATCACCCAGTAATTCAGAGGGTTCTCCCCTTTCTTCACCTAATTTACATTTGAAGAGTACAGCTGTAAGAAGCAATACCACTCCATATCCACTAGCTTCAAAGCAGGCTGTACCTCCTAGTGAAATGTCAACCATAGCTCCTCCTAGCTCAGTGTCAAATCTACCGCAACCTCCTCCTAGCTCAGTGTCAAATCTACCACAACCTCCTACTAGTATTATGCCACCTCCCTCCAGCAGTGTCCTCTGTACACCAGTAAGGGTGACAGCACTCACCTCTTTCAGCTCCTTCACGCCCTCTCCAGCTGTGGCACGCCTCCTCAGCTCAATGAAGACCATGGGCCACTCCTCCTTACGTAAGAAGATCCCTGAAGCAGTTAGACCTGTCATCCAACCATTTGAGGAGAAGCAGAGAAGAGATGGCATCACACCAATTGGAAGCAGAAGTAACACTCAAAGGAAGACCACATTACGCAACAGTGAACGCTCTTTGAAGTCAAACACAGTCTCCAGTCCTGATGATCTACCAAATAGTAGAATGGACTGTGAATGAACACAAAAGTGGAGTTCTAAAGAGGTCATATGACACTCATTCAGCTAGAAGGACACCCAAGAATCACCAAAAACTTTTAAAGGTCTTAGGTATGGATTATTTAATTGTCATCTTAATGTTGTCAGTACCTTTTTCACCAGAGCTTCGATCAGAAAATGTTGAAACCTGTTTAGTATCTGCTGCATTTTTACATAATAAAATATACATAGTTACCAATACGAGTAACCAATACATCAGATATGTAGATATAATATATGTTACTGTTATATGCATATGTAAAAATAATCTAATGCACTACATGTTATGCCTATTCTTAAAAAATAAATTTAAAAGCCTATATATAGGGAACTAAACCTGGTGAGAGCTTTGGATGAGGATACAGGAGTCTTGTCTTCCTTCTTTTGTACCACTGGGCTTTTTCTTGATCTTTTGTGAATCTTTGGCCATCCCAGTATGTATATATGTACGTATAATAATAATAATTGCATATATCTGTACATACATGCATGATACTCTTTCTCTTGGCTTGTTTTATGTACGAACATACATACAATATCATATGTATGATACATTTCTCTTGTTGTAGGAGACAAACCTCCAGAAAGAGTAAAGTCAAAGCAACCAAACTACTTAACTCTAACTAAAGCTGCTGCTTCAAAGAGATATGTCACTAAATCCTCTAGATATTCAAAACGGTTTGTATCACAGTATATATGTACGTATATGTATATGATAGGTTACTGTTGGCTGTCTTTAGGTATATACATACACGTACGTACATCCTGTAATGTACGTACAGTAGATATGTATGGTTGACATCAGAATAAACAATAACAGAATAAAAATAGTTCTCCTATATATTATTATTCTCACTCTTATTATTATTAAAGTGCCCATGCATGTACATACATTAATTATAAGGTGTAGATAAATGCCAACCAGTTCTGGTTAAGGGGTACAGGGCTATACCTGGACACATATAAACCATCGCCACTTAAGGCTACCAGGCCGTCCGCCCAGGTACATAGCCCGACTGCCTTATTATTTATTAGCAAAAACCTGGATTAGGATATTTCATATTCTTTCTTTAATAATTCATATTCTTTCTTTAATAATGTACCTACTGTAGAGGTCACTTGGACAAAGAGAACTGTTACTCAATCTCATCTTCATTTCCAAGCAACAGAAGAACAGTTACAGGACATTGAATAGGAGATGTTACATATATATACATACAAAAATGAATTTTAAATAAATGTATTATATATAGTCTTTAGATGATTGTTTATAATACTTTCTTTTGTGTTGTACTACTGTTCTATTGTGTATAATTAAAGAATTTGAGATATCAATGTTTCGATGATTAGCTTGAAAACATGTACTATAGCTACCCATTCAAGTATAGACAATTGCAAATTGACTAAAATACAAATGCAATTTATATGTAATTGCAAAAGATCTAGATATACATACAGGGTAAGTTGCCATGCAATATTATTTATGAAATTAATGATTTATAAATTACTTCATGATTGATATCAGCATGAATAATTAATACCCCAATTTTCTTACATGTACATATATATACATCTACTTTAGAGTTTAAAAGGCCTATAGAGAACTAAACCTAGGCCTATGAGAGCTTTGCAATTGAATGAGGATATATGCAAGAGGTTAATGTTTCTCCTATTTCTACTTCTCCACTAGGCTAGACATGTACAGCTGTTTGTATGTGTTGTGAAGATTGCAATACAACTTCACTGTTTATAGAATCAACCATAATCTTGATCATTATACAATGATACAACACTTGATACAATTTATACATCATGATCATACACTAATATATATAGTTAAATTAAATGCTCCCTCTTCATTCAAACCCTCCTTCAGAAATAAGGTACTTCACTACATCTTTGTGTCCTTTCCTCCTAGCCAGTGTCAAGCAGTCCTCTCCATATGTATTAACATTAAACTTCCTTCTTCCAAATAAGGGCAATAGGTACTTGACAACTTGGAGATGGCCATTAAGACAGGCCCAGTGTAGAGCACTGTTTCCATACTACAAGATAATCACAATTATGAATATAAACATGAAAACAAACATATACAGTATGTTTTGGGTCAGTTGTCCAGACAGGACTTGCAATCGATAATCGGTAAAAAGGTTTATCGCTGTATGGTTATGTTGTTCTAGTGTGAAAGTTTGTTCAAATGGTAGTCATGAGTGCTAAACAATTACCAATTTCAATGTCCGGTAGGGACAACCGACCCAAAAAGTACTGTATAAGTAGAGATATGGTGCACTTGCAGTTAATATGTAAATCAGGACCAGTATATCTACTTCAAATTGTTCACTAGACTATGGGGACGGCATATACTACTAATCATCCAAAATGGAGTGTAATTTACATGTTTACATAATATTGCTGATCATGTTTATCTACAGCCAATGGGATGTATCTGAGAAGGTCACATGACTGACACTTTTTTCTTAGTTAATTCAGCCAAATAAGAGTTGGAACAAACAGGTGACCTTCCAATCAAGTCAATAGTGGCACTGGTGCCTTTGAATCAGCACAAATGTTTAGGTTGGTAGATATTGTGCTCTTCCACCTGTGGTCTAACTGTTACATAATAATCAATACATTGCTATCAATGCAAAGTACCACTCAAACTGTAAACCAAACAAGCAATATTCCACCCCACAGTAACAACAGATCTACTTCAGAGAAATGACAAATATTAATATTAATTTTTATATATGTGCTTTTGAAGCATCCAGCATAAAGAATAGCATGTGATGTATCCCATGATTATTATTGAAATTAAAGATTAAGAAAGTCCTTTGCAAAGTCCCATTAGGCTACACCCTTCTGAACTAAATAAACAAGTATTTTGAGTTTAAAAACTCGTGGGGCTGCCGCCCCCCCCGAATTAACTCAAACTACTTGGCTGCATCATTGGGATTTAATATATATATTCGTAATACTAATGATTGAGGACGCTTAAGTGTCTTGAACTTTATAAATAACGATGGAAAAGCTTCGTTAACTAAAGCTTCCTGAACGCCGCCATTTGCAAAAATGATGTATCGACGTATAAAATAAGTGTTATAATAGTTGCGTATGAACCTGTATTATATATATATATATCTTTCCATAACATGAAGCCGTACAATGTAATCGGCAAATGAAAACAATATAAGGGGCTGCCACAGGCAGCCCCTAAAAAACTCATATATAGAATTAACAAAAACTAAAGATACATTTTGACTCAGTTCTACAAATATCTGTTACCTAATCAAACTATAATAAATTGATTCTCTCTTATAAATCATATGTGACCTTCCACAGTAAACAGGGTAATAATAAGTAATAAGTTATAAAATTATAAAGATACTTTTGCAGCGTCAACACAGTGTTCACAATTAATATCTACCAACACAAGTTGAATCACTTAGCTCTTAACTTTATACTTAATGACTATGGTACGTATATGTACTATCCAACACTGACTACAACAACACTTACTTGTTATACAGGATATCTTACCTTGTTCTTGTGGTACACATTAGGTTTACGTTCCTCTGTCAGATGTTGTACAACTTCTAACTGACCTTCCAGACAGGCTACCAGTAGAGCTGTGTTACCATTCTAAAGTAAGAAATATGTAAACTCATTGAAATCAGTTACAACACTTCAATCACTGTATCTCAGACAAGTGATACACAGATAGATAGTTCACAATTATCATGTTGTTAAACTACGTACATATTAACATAAACTACTTACATTTACATTTAACAAAAATGTTAAACGTCTAACTACATTACATGATCAACCATGGCATAACCATAATATCAACTTTGCATGTACTCACAGACTTATTGCTTATTATACATAGCTTAAATTAATCAACACTTTACAACTATTACATATTAATACTCACATTGCTTTCCTCTTCTAATTTGACACGATGTCTATCAATTAAGCAACTGATGATGGCTTGTTTACCATACTTAGCTGCCTTCATTAGAGGAGTTGCACCATCCTGTGTACATAAGAAGGGAAATATTTGAGATTGGAAACTTCAACATCCAACAAGTTATAGTTAACATCATTTAATTCCAAAGCCAAACACACATTATTGGTACTATTACAATATACACTTTATCAATTACCATTGTTGCAGATCCTTATACACCTCATTGTACTTCAATGTAATACAATTAGTACATACAACTAGCAGGTATGAGTTTCGTATTGTTACTATTACGTACAAATACTTAATATGTAATCACACGATTTTAGTTCACCATTCCTTATACAATTACCCCAGTTACCTCACTATAGCAATATAAGAGACACTAACTCATTTCTTACCTTATTCCTTTCTTCAGGAGAGAACTTCAGTTCTTCAACAATGTGGCTCACCATTGCAGGATTGTCTTGTTCATTTCTACTGGCATCGTGAATTAGACTGTTTCCATATACATCAACATCATGGAGTTTACCAGCTTCTATGAACTTTGGTAGTAGGAACTTCAGTAAATCCACATTGCCACTAAAGGCAGACCAGTGTAAGGCATTTCCATCATACTGGATTAGGAAGCACAAGACGGGAACTTAAAGGTTTTTGACGAAGAAGTGATATAGACATTCAGAAACATACTATATATACTATACACTTGCACTATATCAACTCCTAAACAGTATTTTTTACATGTAAATTAGTGAGACTTTGTGTCCAAACACTGAACAAAAATATACTCAACATTACAGGGATATCATGAATACTTGATTAACAATGGCCCTTATGACAGGCAAAGTGTAGAGCACTGTTTCCATACTACAAGATACACATAAGTAATTATGGATTTCAACATGAAAACAAACATACAAGTGTAGCAATGGTACACTTGTAGTTAATATGTAAATCAGGACCAGTATATCTACTTCAAATTGTTCACTAGACTATGGGGATGGCATATACTACTAATCATCCAAAATGGAGTGGAATTTATATGTTTACATAATATTGCTGATCATGTGACCTTCCATCAAGTCAATAGTGGCACTGGTGCCTTTGAATCAGCACAAGTGTTTAGGTTGGTAGACGTTGTGCTCTACCACCTGTGGTCTAAATATTACATAATAATCAATACATTGCTATCAATGCAAATGTGTCACTCAAACTGTAAACCAGTCAATCAATATTCCACCCCACACTAACAACAGATCTACTTCAGAGAAATGACAAATATTGTGCTTTTGAAGCATCCAGTAGAGCAGAGCATTTGAAATTAAAGATTAAGAAAGTCCTTTGCAAAGTCCCATCAGGCTACACCCTTCTGAACTAAATAAATAAACTCTTATATATAATTAACAAAAACTAAAAGATGCATTAATATTTGACTAAGTTCTACAAATGTGTTACCTAATTAAACTATAAAAATTGATTTTCTCTTATAAATCATCATATGTGACCTTCCACAGTAAACAGGGTAATCCTGTAAGTTATATAATACGTACAAATATACTATAAAGTCCTGAGTGGCTAGGAAGGCTCATGCTGAATTTGATTTACTTGTAAATGCTAGCTGACATGAAAATGGTTCTCTTAAGGATACAAGAACTACTATATAAGTATAAAAAGCAGACAGATAGTGATAGGTCACGTGAAATACAATAAAGCATGAAAAAGGGGGAAAATAGGAAGCACAAGTCAACAATACATTGTACCTTAATCTGTAAAGTGACAAGTTGGCAAAATCAAATAATAATAAGTTAAGTGTGATACCAGTCCAATAGGGTGGTATAGACTCCTGGCATTGAGCCCCTTCCCCTATTGAGAGGGGCCTGCTCATGTTGGATATGACAGGACTCCAACAGGCAATGGGTCTGTGTGTGTGTGGAGGTGGGCATCTATCACTTTGGACAAGTCCATCTGGTGATGTGAGACAAACACCTGTTCAACAAGTAATGAGGACAACACACCCTCATTCCTGAGTGCTCTCCGATGTTCTCCAAGGCGATGATCTAATGACCTGCCAGTCTGCCCAATGTAGGATTGTTGACACTCATTGCAAGGTATGCTGTAGATCACCTCTTTCCTTTTTCCCTCTGGAACAGGGTCCTTCGGATTGACAAGTTCTTGCCTCAGAGTTCAGAAGGGACTGAACATGACATTGATGGCCAGGGGGTCAGTATCTGCGAATGGACTGTGATAGCCCATGGATATAAGGGATGGTCACTGAGGCCCGTGCTGTCTGTTCCTCAGCATGGCTGTTGTATCTCACGTGACCTATCACTATATGTTTGCCTTTTGTACTTATACAGTAGATGAAGGCGGCCGTAGGTTGTCGAATCGTCTAAGAGAACCATTTTCATGTCGGCTAGCGTTTACAAGTAAATCGAATTCAGAAAGATACTTTTGCAGCGTCAACATAGTTCACAATTAATATCTACTAACATAAGTTGAATAGCTAAACTCTTACCTATACTATCTCTTTATACCTTATGACTATATATGGTATATGTACTATCCAACACTGACTTGTTATACAGAGAAGTGTCTTACCTTGTTCTTGTGGTACACATTAGCTTTACGTTCCTCTGTCAGATGTTGTACTACTTGTAACTGACCATATTGACAGGCTAGCAGTAGAGCTGTGTTACCATTCTAAAGTAAGAAATATGTAAACTCATTAAAATCAGTTATAGCACTTCAATCATTGAAATTCATACAAGTGCTATACTGCTATATAGTTCACAATATTATGCTGTTAAAACATAAAGTACTTAAATTTATATATAAAAATGTTAAAAGTCACAAGTAACTAATTACATGATCAGCCATGGCCCTTGCTATCTTTCAAGTGCTACATACAAACCTATATATTGCTAGCTGCTATTTCTATGATATGTTACACCAACTAACAGAGGGTATATCAACTTCACATGTACTAGTAAGATTCAAGGGCAGGTATTTAATGCATATAGCTTTAATAAATACAACTATTACATATTAATACTCACATTGCTTTCCTCTTCTAATTTGACACGATGTGTATCAATTAAGCAACTGATGATGGCTTGCTTACCATATATAGCTGCCTTCATTAGAGGAGTTACACCTTCCTGTGTACATAAGAAGGGAAATATTTGAGATTGGAAACTTCAACATACAACAAGTTATAGCCAACATTATTTAATTCCAAAGCCGAATACACATTCATTTATTGTTTACAATATACACTTTATTGATATAAACATTGTTACAGATCCTTACTTGTACTTCTAAATACAATTAGTACATACAAATAGTATAGTAATGAGTTTCGTTGCACTAAGAGATGATTGGCATGTGAAGATTTAAAGGAACATTGAAATTTAAAAGTCATAATCTTTTACAGTATGTTTAACTCCTATACTTGAAATAACCCTCCCACCTTTAACTCAAAATAATGAAGCGTCTAAGTATGATTTAACAATTATAGCTTCGAAATGTCAGGGACTGCAATAATGACCAATGAGAAATTAGAGGATCCCTTTGTCGACTTGGATGAAGACAAATCCACAATGGACAAGGACCAACATGCATGTAATTAACTCAGTTGTCATTTGTTATGTCTCACTCTTCTTTCTTAGTTGTTTTTAAATAAAATATTCTATCAGTGATTATCGTCTAATACAGTAGCAATGATAACCTCAAATAAACCTACAAGTTCTAACAAAGTCAAGATTAATAATACCCGCACGTTCTATATAAGGATATATGTTATACATACGTATGTACTAGTGGATATAGCAAATACTTAATATGTAATCACATTATTGTAGTTCACAATTCCTTATACAATTACCCCAGTTACCTCACTATAACAATATAAGAGACACTAACTCATTTCTTACCTTATTCCTTTCTTCAGGAGAGAACTTCAGTTCTTTAACAATGTGGCTCACCATTGCAGGATTGTCTTGTTCATTTCTACTGGCAAAGTGAATTATACTGTCTCCATATACATCAACATCATGGAGTTTACCAGCTTCTATGAACTTTGGTAGTAGGAACTCCAGTAAATCCACATTGCCACTAAAGGCAGACCAGTGTAAGGCATTTCCATCAGCCTGGATTAGGAAGCATAAGACAGGAGCTGAAAGGTTTTTGATAAAGAAGTGATATAGACATTCAGAAACACACTATACCATACACTTGCACTTGTACTGTATGTTGTATTTATGCATGTGAGAACACCATACACTGGATACATATATACTCAACATTAGAAGGATTATTTCATGACTATATATATATGTATATATATATATATATATTTTTTCCACTGAGTGACACTGCATTAGTTACCCAAAATTACTTGAACTATAAATATATACAGTTACATGCACTAACACTCATCATGAGAAGGATTACAGATAGAGAGTTAATTACACAACTCCAAATGCTAAGTGACCAAAGTCTTATCTTTGTCGGGAGACTGAAGTTAAATATCATTGAAAGACAACAAATGACTATTAGACAAGTCTCCCTAAGTAACAAATCTGGTATCTACCAACACAAGTTGTATCCCTTAACACTTATCTACACTATATCTCTATACCCAATAAGTATATGTATACTATCCATACACTTACAGTACAACAATACTTACTTGTTATACAGAGAAGTGTCTTACCTTGTTCTTGTGGTACACATTAGCTTTACGTTCCTCTGTCAGATGTTGTACTACTTGTAACTGACCTTCCAGACAGGCTAGCAGTAGAGCCGTGTTACCATACTAAAGTAAGACACAATGCAAATTAAATTAATCAAATTAATAGAGTCAAACAGTCAATTCTTAAGAACTGTATATGTAAATAGATACAAATGTAATAGAAATCATTAATAATGATACAATAATTAGTCACTAAACACTACAAATTGATTATCATTGTTAATAGCCATAGACAGCTGTTTCCTTATTAGGACTCATCAATATGGCATACAATGGAAGTTTGAGTGGCTAGTCTGCTAATAAGTACTCTCAAAAGCAAAAAAAGCTTGTGGTTTCCTTATCAGCAGATAAGGTGGCTAGGGGGAGACTCTGGTTCCCATCAAGCGAACTTCGGTTCCACCCATTTGCTCATTGCGCTCCTCAGTGGGCAGGGTAATATCCAGAGTTCAATGATGATACTGATGCTTTAGGATCTGCGTTAGATCTTAAAGTTCCCTTATTATTTTTCCCTAGGGTTTAACTGTTAGTGACTCCTGATCACAGGTAAACGCTTTAAACTTGCAGTCTTTTCTCATTATATGCACTTTCAGTATATAATTCTTTTTATAATCTATACCATGTTAGAATTAATGAAGATATTATGTACTATATTGGTTAAACCTATATACGAACATATGTAGTACAATAAATATACGTATATAGGTAACTAAAGAGTAGAAATTAATATTATTTCCATGTGTACTTAAGGTAGCACAATACACTCACTGCATTTTCTTCTTCCACATTATGCCCTGCATCCAACAGGAGCTTCAAGACCTCCAAATCTCCACTTCTACCAGCTTGTAGCAAAGACTATTAGTTTGGGATCAAGTAAGGAATGATATTCTATCTGAATCATGAATTGAATGTAGATTATACATAATATAAGTCTTATATACAATATGTATGCATATGAATGTACACAAATACAGTCATGGCTGTTTAGTATGGCCTTTGATAATCCAGTTCCCTCGATATCAGGCTGACTTTTCAGCGAAACGGGTCTTAATAGTATAATTTTGTACATGTGAAACCAGCCCTCGATTTACCTTTTGTATATATGTACATACGTATATGAAGTTGACAAGTTAATCTAATGAATATTAGCTGACCTACTGCCAAACGATTTTGGTCTGCAAAGTATGCTGATTTAGTATGTGCACTGGAAATGTACCAGTCAGTGACAAAGTATTACTTTTAAAGTAGTGTGTGTTTTGTACTAAGAAAGAGCGCTTTGTTAGTTTATTCATACAATAATCTTACAATCATGGTTATGTCATAGTGTCAGGGGTGACATTATATAGACTTTCTTAATCCAGCAGCCTCCTTAATCCAGCAATGTTTGGAGAAACCAATGCAGTCAGATTGAACAGTCATGACTGTATTACATATAATCAATCAATCACACACATGGTGATCTGTATACGTATATACTATAACAAATGTACACTTTCAATTCCTTATATGGTCAATATTTATTGTAATGGATGGGAATGGAATAAGACTGTACATCTGCAAAACCTACTCCTTTCTTCTTCTTTCTGGACAGAGATCCTTCCTTCCTTGTAGCATAGTCCCAAAGTTCCTTCAACTGTAAAAGTAGCTTTCCAAACTTGTTTGAGACAATTTCATAGTTAACTGTAACAGCTTTAATCACAGCATCACAAGTATATGTCTCCTTCAGTTCCTAGAAGAGGTGGAAAAGAAATTAAAATATTCTGCTAGCTGAACATAAAGCCTAATTGTACAGTTTTAGAAATGCATTTGTCACATGTTGGTATATTGTATGCATAAACGCATTATTTCTATATAGACTACCTCAATACTGCCTTCTTCTGACTTAAGACTTTTCTTCAGATTAATCATCATTTTAAAATCTGCCAAATCTTCTGATTCACTTAAACTCTTCATTTTCTCTTCAACTTGAGATAAAATGGCTGCCATTGGTTCAATTTGCAGCTGGTATTTGTAGAACTTGTCTTTTATCAAAGAAACCTTTCAAGTAAAGATATGTACATTAAGAAAATTCATAAATTACAAATTAGCATTTCAAATATTACTTAATCATTTGGTTATTATTCACATAGGTAACAGAGGAGTGGCAGTGGTCACCATAGCAACTAGGTATAAGCTATATATATAATGTCTACATGCACATACAACAATATATAAATAAGTATCAGGTTGTATATATACTATATCCACAGACCCAAAGAATACAATTTGTACATTGTGTAGTCACTACTTACAACATCCTCCTCTGATATGGTTTGCTTTTCTTTCTCTTTCTCACGACTGGATTTCTCTTCAAGTTGCCTCTTCAGTGACTCCACCTTCTCAACCAAGTCTACATCCACCAGCTGCAAACAGACACAGACAGGTTAATACTTACATTGGTGAAGAATACAATCATTTAGAGTGAGTGTGCTACTGTCAATCTCACTTCTTCCAACTGCTTCACTTCTCCTCTACATTTCAACAACTCTTCCCTTGTTCTCTTCAACTCATTCTGTGACTGACTCAGTTCTTCTTCTTTGGCTCTCAGTTTAGTCTTTAGAGCATGAAGCTCCACCATAGTCATGTGGTGCATTCCCTCCATACTCTTCATCTCTGCCTTATGTTTCTCTCTGGACTGAGTTGGAGTTTTCTGAGTAAAGGCAATCACATACGACCTAACCATACGACCAACAGCTATGCAACTAAACCACAACTACTATGATAAGACCTTAATTAGAATACAGTGGAACCCCTATAATCCGGACACTTTGGGACATTCCTAAACTGTTGAATACAAAACCACAGACTATATTGCTATAACTAATAATTCCTTGTATACCATATACAGTGGACATCACTGCTAAGGCTATCACTGGGACAGAATCAAAGTGGTCCATACACTGATTTGGTGGGATAAACTACCCAATATAATATGCAAGTGGGAGGCAAGAGATACAAATATGGCACAGTCATTAATTAGCACAAATTTAATATTATGTTAATTGTCTTACACACTGTAACGATGTACTCACTGAAGGAACATGCAGAGTTCCAAGTTGAACATCAATGGCAAAGTAGCCAAACACGATTGCCTTCTCAACTCCAAACTCTCTCAACTGACACACATGTGACAGGAGGATTGGAGCAATCATCACCGCAGCCTCCTTCATCAGTCGGAACATCACCATGGTGCAGCCTTCAGCAAATCCCTCAAAGAGAACTCGATCGATACCAAGGATTTCTATCAAGTAGAACTGCAAGCGAAACAGCTCAGCCAACATATACTGACCTGGTTCCTGATTGACTTTCAATCCCAAGTGGGCATGGTTGTCATCAGCAGGAAGCTCTGCTCTTTCCCTTTGAAACTTTCCAAGTGCTTCTGTGGCAAAGTTGATAACATCAAAGTTGTGGTCAGAAATGGATTCCTTGAGAGCTTCTGTTTCTCCTATAGCCTTTGCAGCATCAGCAATAAGGCGCACATCCAAGGGACTGCTCCACAAGTAGATGTAGTCTAGGATATCATCTTCTTCCAATGGAATGTCTACTGGAATCTGGCTGCTGAAATGACCTTTAATTCCAATGCGGACTTCACGACGAAGGCTTTTCAACTGCTTGTCAGATAGGTCTGAGAGACACCTTCCCAATTTCCCATGTATTGAAGTGTAGTTTTCTTTAAGCGTAAATGCTCCTGGATATTTTAAGAGTTCCCTTCGATCCTCAAAGGCTTTAATGACGGGTTTCCAGGTGTCAATCTCTGAGATGTCGGAAAGTGGAGGTGTTGACTGAGCTACCGTAGCTGATGGAGGCGTTACTGGCTTGGGAGGTGTGGCATCTGAATTGAATTGATTGAATTGAATTGAAATAATTTTATCCCAAAAAGGAATGGATTACATAAAAGGCAAATGCCTATAAAAAACATGCTCCCCGGCAAAAGAAATATATATAGGAATCTAAGGATGAGTCAAGCACATACAATGCATACAATGATATATTTATATATATTTGCAAGAATATTGAGTAGTGGCATTAGAATAGTTAGGTACTGAAAGAAGCCCAAATGACTGACCAGTTTCATGCCAATGTATATGAACCTATTCCAATAGAATACCATGCAATGGTCCATATCATAACAATCACATAACTTTGACATTATTTAATGTATATATCCTCCTGGTAAATAACTTACTTGCTAAATATTTATTAATTAGTTCCGCTAGCTCTTTATGGTTACCACGAGAAGTGTCCTCCTTAAGTGCAGTAGACAGATGTTTTAACTTCTTCTCATCCGGATCAACAACTAAAATCTCATAGAGAGCTTTGTTGGCTTTTCCTAATTCCGGTACCTGCGAACCGACTCGCTCCAGTTCGCCAGTAGTGATAGCACCGAGTTGATGAAGACGAGTTGACACTCTACGAACATCACAGTTGTTTACCAACTGATCGTGTATTTGCTGGATGAAAGAGCGAATTTGGTCTGTAAGTAGCTGCGACGATTGCTCTACATATGTATGTACAAACAGGAAAAGTGTAAGTTTCGAGCGAATGCAACTGCTGTAAAACTTATGAAACTTAAAACTTAAACTAAAACGTAAAAATTACGTACGTATACGTATATAGACTATGGTTGAATTACTTGTACGTATACTAGCACATCTGGAAAAGGTACAATTACATTATTCAGGGATATCATAATCAGTTGCACGGACTCTAAAATTCAATGATACAGAGACATGATGATCTCTAGACACACTACCTACCTGCAGACATTTTGTCAGCCGCGGCCACACCCATAAAAATACTATTATATGATTAGCTATAGCGATAGCTACTCAATTTAACGTCTTATATGTATATCAGTAAGTTAACCCTCCTACTCACATAGATATACCACACTATAGTTAAATATAAAACACAAGTTACTGTGGGAATGGCAGTGCTTGTTATAAGTGACTAGCACATCTGGAAAATGTACTATTACATTATTCAGGGACATCATAATCAGTTGTGATGCAATCATGTCTATTTACCTTATAAGTAGCAGATAGTAAAATCATTGTCTATTCTACTAGACAAAAAGATAATTAATGATGTAACTTTATCATTCTTTCCGTTTCAATACTGTTAAAAAGGCATCTTTAGGAAGTTCAATTTTTCCCAGTTGCTTCATTCTCTTTTTGCCTTCTTTTTGTTATTCAAGTAGCTTACGTTTCCTTGTAATATCACCTCCTTACTATGGGTACAGAGTAATAATATGAGACTGAAAGATGGCAACTCCTACACACACACACTCTCACACTCCACCCACTCTCCCTTACACATTTCATTCACACACACTAACTAGATAGCAACCTTACACATTTAGCTGTTACATCTTTCCTGAGTGGTTTCACACTATGTAAGAGAAGGTGGCAGCCATTACATGTCAATAAGATCAATATAACATAATAATTACAACAGAGTGCTCACGTTTCCCTAGCAATGACCCTTCCACCAATGGAAGCCTGTATTGCAACTTCATAGAGCTGCCTGAAAGAACACAGTATTCAGTGGTAAGAATAAAGAAGTGTATGCATTAGAGACTTGCCTGTGAATCACTTCACTCAGTCTCTGACAAAGAGATTTTCCAACTTAATAGTCCTTTGATCTGTGTACTATGGTTGCCATGACATCAACAGGTACTCCATTCAGTAGTATGTCCATCTTTTTGATGATATCTTTAGAGATAAGAAAGCATATAGGCTTCTGAACTAAAAGCTGAAAAAACGTTAGTTACCTTAAATATGGATTATGCCAATTCTCTATAAGTGTATATAAATGCATGTTTTGTGTAAACAGAAAAAATAGCCTAGACTTAAATGTATGTAGTTTCAACTTGTGGAGCTGGATTTTACAATGAGCAGTTTCTGTTTCCTTTTCCCTACTCTGATCAGGTGTACAATGAGACAATCAGAGATTTGTTTCTCCCATCAGGACCCCTGAAAATGAGGGACGACAGAGGAACCTTGGTAGTCAATGGGCTCTCATTACATAAGGTACACACTTATAGTAGTGATCGATTACACACAGATACATACGTACGTATGTATGCTACCTCCATCCGCTCCCCCTCCTCCACCCCCAGCCTCTAATGAGCTCCTGGTCATGCTGGAGCATGGCAATAAGAACAGGACACAACACCCAACTGAAGCCAATGCTACCTCATCCCGATCACATGCTGTGTTCCAAGTGCATATCCACCAGAAGCCTCGTACAGCTGGTCTGAGCACTGAAGTGAGAACTGCAAGGCTGTCCCTGATTGATCTTGCTGGATCAGAGAGGGCTACAGTCACATCTAACAAGGGAGCTCACATGAGAGAAGGAGCCAATATTAACAGATCTTTGCTGGCACTGGGAAATTGTATCAATGCACTGGCAAACAAAAAGGTGGGCATTCTCAAGAAGATGTAGCAATCATTTGAGTGATATTTGTATTTAATTTCTTTGCAGAAAAAACTGGTTATGTACCTTACAGAGAAAGTAAATTAACCAGACTCCTGAAGGATTCACTAGGAGGATCATGTCAAATTGTCATGATTGCCAATATTAGGTATGTAATCGTACGTACGTGCTAATACATACACAGGTACGTTGGTATTTGAGAATTCAAACATACATAATATGACATGCACTTTTAAATTATATTATATTTCAACTATTGCACATTTAATCAGACATGAATTGTTTTGTACTGTTTATCAATGTTGCTTTATTTGTGTTTAATGTAGTCCGTCAGCACTGACCTTTGATGATACTTATAATACTCTGAAATATGCAGACAGAGCAAAACAGATCAAGTCACAAGTAAGAAATCTTAACTGTGTACATCAACACAACATTGTGCATGTCAATATTTCTCCTTCCATGTTCTTCTACTCTTCCTCCCTCTACCTCTCAATTGGTTAGGAATGTGGTGAGCTTGGACTATCACCTGTCAAAGTACAAGGAGATTGTGGAGGACCTTCAGAAGGAGATCATTCTTCTCAAATCAAAGCTGGCAAGTCAAAGTGGAGGCAGCCAGATTAAAGGCATTGATATCAGATATGTATGGTTGCCATGGCAATGTACGCAAGGAGCTGGCAGAGGCAGAGTGTAGTGGTGAACTGTTGAATGCAAAAAGAAAGAGAAGAGAGATTCTGTATAGAAGATGTGAAGCATTTAATATATCACAGGAAAGAAGAGATAATGTACGTATGTATGTGTTTAAAGCTACATAAAATGTACGTACGTACCTACGTATATATGTATGTGTATATCCTGTGTATATACATACATATTTCGTTACATTTAAAGCTACATAATTTTTTTAGCTATATACAAACTATCAACTGTTAGCTATGAACTACATATGTACATATATACGTATATAATTGTTTAAATTTACATTTAAGTATACATTTGGCATGTTTTACTTGTGTATACGTATATAGATGAAGTGTCGAATAGTTAATCTAGAGGAAAAGATAAGAGCCGTTGCTGCGCAGAAGGAAGATCTTAGTAAACATCTCCATGACAACCAGGATGAAATTTATAAGATGCAAAATGAAGTTAAAGCAAGTCTGGCTAAGCGATCTGATTCCTTTGCACTGAGTGAGTATGTATCCATGGTAACTGAAGCTGAGAAACATCGTGTGGAAGGAGCTCACAGTAGAGTTCAAGTAAGATCTCTGAGAAAACTGGTGAAGCAGCTGCAGCAAGATATGGACAGGAGCAACAGGTTAGCTTGGAGATACAGTATAGTGTAGTTACTAACCTTACTATATGTATGCATGTACATACCAGTATGTGTGTATATAGATTCACACAGTATACAGCTAAATAATGTGATGTTTCCATTTCTCTTGCAGATTACTAGCTTGCACAATTGGGTTTATCCAGGATGTGGAACCGTGCTTCAGTCAGAACACCATTCTCCTCAACAAGTATCGTGCTCTGGTGAGGCAGCTTCAAAGTGAGAAGGGAGTAGTATGGGCGGATGAGGACCAGGAGGCCCATGAGAGCACGTTTAGATCATCAGTCCAGTTGGATTCCCCTCCTGCACTCTCAAAGACCACATCCCCCACATCACCTGCAGCTGGTGACTCAAAGAGCACTCCCCCTACATCACCAGCAGCTGGTGACTCAAAGAGCACTCCCCCTACATCACCAGCAGCTGGTGACTCAAAGAGCACTCCCCCTACATCACCAGCAGCTGGTGACTCAAAGACGTCATCTCCTACATCACCAGCAGCTGGTGACTCAAAGAGCACTCCCCCTACATCACCAGCAGCTGGTGACTCAAAGAGCACTCCCCCTACATCACCAGCAGCTGGTGACTCAAAGAGCACTCCCCCTACATCACCAGCAGCTGGTGACTCAAAGAGCACTCCCCCTACATCACCAGCAGCTGGTGACTCAAAGAGCACTCCCCCTACATCACCAGCAGCTGGTGACTCAAAGAGCACTCCCCCTACATCACCTGCAACTGGTGACTCAAAGACCACGACCATGCCAGTATGTATATATGTATGTACGTACGTATAATAATAATAATTGCATATATATGTACGATACATTTCTCTTGTTGTAGGAGACAAACCTCCTGAAAGAGTAAAGTCAAAACAACCAAACTACTTAACTCTAACTAAAGCTGCTGCTTCAAAGAGATATGTCACTAAATCCTCTAGATATTCAAAACGGTTTGTATCACAGTATATATGTATATATGTATATGTATATGATAGGTTACTGTTGGCTGTCTTTAGGTATATACATATACGTACGTATGTGCATAGTATAGTCCATAAGTATTTGATTAATAAAACACTACAGTATTTCCTGTAATATACGTACAGTACGTCCTGTAATGTACGTACAGTAGATATGTATGGTTGACATCAGAATAAACAATAACAGAATAAAAATAGTTCTCCTACATATTATTATTCTTAGTCTTATTATTATTAAAGTGCCCATGCATGTACATACATTAATTATAAGATGTAGATAGATGCCAAACAGTTCTGGTTAAGGGGCACAGGGCTATACCTGGACACGTATAAACCATCGCCACTTAAGGCTACCAGGCCGTCCGCCCAGGTACATAGCCCGACTGCCTTATTATTTATTAGCAAAAACCTGGATTAGGATATTTCATATTCTTTCTTTAATAATTAATATTATTTCTTTAATAATGTACCTACTGTAGAGGTCACTTGGACAAAGAGAACTGTTACTCAATCTCATCTTCATTTCCAAGCAACAGAAGAACAGTTACAGGACATTGAATAGGATATGTTACATATATACATACAAAAATGAATTTTAAATAAATGTATTATATATAGTCTTTAGATGATTGTTTATAATGCTTTCTTTTGTGTTGTACTACTGTTCTATTGTGTATAATTAAAGAATTTGAGATATCAATGTTTCGATGATTAGCTTGAAAACATGTACTGTAGCTACCCATTCAAGTATAAACAATTGCGAATTGACTAAAATACAAATGCAATTTATATATATGTAATTACAAAAGATCTAGATATACGTACATACAGGGTAAGTTGCCATGCAATATTATTTATGAAATTAATGATTTATAAATTACTTCATGATCGATATCAGCATGAATAATTAATATCCCAATTTTCTTACATGTATATATATATACATCTACTTTAGAGTTTAAAAGGCCTATAGAGAACAAAACCTAGGCCTATGTGAGATCTAGAGCTTTGCAATTGGATTAGGATATACAAATGCAAGAGGTTAACGTTTCTCCTATTTCTACTTCTCCACTAGGCCAGACAGCTGTTTGTATGTGTCATGAAGATTGCAATACAACTTCACTGTTTAGAATCAACCATAATCTTGTTCATTATACAATGATACAACACTTGATACAATTTATACATAATGATGCATACACTAATATGTTTAGCCAAATTAAATGTTCCCTCTTCGTTCACACCCTCCTTCAGAAATAAGGTACTTCACTACATCTTTGAGTCCTTCCCTCCTAGCCAGTGTCAAGCAGTCCTCTCCATATGTATTAACATCAAACTTCCTTCTTCCAAATAAGGGCAATAAGTACTTGACAACTTGAAGATGGCCATCAAGACAGGCCAAGTGTAGAGCATTGTTTCCATACTACAAGATAATCACAATTATGAATATAAACATGAAAACAAACATATACAGTATGTTTTGGGTCGGTTGTCCAGACAGGACTTGCAATCAATAATCAGTAAAAGGTTATCGTGGCATGGTTACTGTATGTTGTTCTAGTGTGAAAGTTTGTTCAAATGTAGTAGTTGTGAGTGCTAAACATTTACCAATTTCAATGTCCAGTAGGGACAACCAACCCAAAAAGTACTGTATAACTATAGATTCAGTACACTTGTAGTTAATATGTAAATCAGGACCAGTATATCTACTTCAAATTGTTCACTGGACTATGAGGACAGCATATACTGCTAATCATCCAAAATGGAGTGGAATTTATATGTTTACATAATATTGCTGATCATGTTTATCTACAGCCAATGGGATGTATCTGAGAAGGTCACATGACTGACACTTTTTTCTTAGTTAATTCAGCCAAATAAGAGTTGGAACAAACAAGTGACCTTCCAATCAAGTCAGTAGTGGCACTGGTGGCATTGAATCAGTACAAATGTTTAGGTTGGTAGACGTTGTGCTCTACCACCTGTGGTCTAAATATTATATAACAATCACTACATACGGGTACATTAGGTAGTCAGTACATATAGGAAATCATTTTAGCATATCAGTGAGGAGATCTAACTTAAAGACAGTAGTCATAGAGACAAGCTAGTATTAGAAACTAGTGCTTAGTTGTAAAATTGTGTGACTGCAAGTTATGCAAGATTATGTACAGTATTAAAAATAGTTATTTCAATTTTGCATCATCTCTCATCATGATGTATAAAGTTCAAATTTTGTTTCTCCATCAATTCTGGCCTAACTATTACATAATAATCACTACATTGCTATCAATGCAAATGTGCCTCACAAACTGTAAACCAAACAAGCAATATTCCACCCCACACTAACAACAGATCTACTTCAGAGAAATGACAAATATTAATATGTGCTTTTGAAGCATCCAGCATTAAGAATAGCATGTGATGTATCCCATTATTATTATTGAAATTAAAGAATAAGAAAGTCCTTTACAAAGTCCCATCAGGCTACACCCATCTGAACTAAATAAAAAAACTCATATATAGAATTAACAAAAACTAAAGATACATTATGACTAAGTTCTCCAAATGTCTGTTACCTAATCAAACTATAATAAATTGATTCTCTCTTATAAATCATGTGTGACCTTCCACAGTTAAAAGGGTAATAATAAGTAATAATTTATAAAATTATAAAGATACCTACTTTTGCAGCGTCAACACAATGTTCACAATTAATATCTACCAACACAAGTTGAATCACTTAGCTCTTAACTTTATACTTAATGACTATGGTACGTATATGTACTATCCAACACTTGCTACAACAACACTTACTTGTTATACAGGATATCTTACCTTGTTCTTGTGGTACACATTAGCTTTACGTTCCTCTGTCAGATGTTGTACTACTTGTAACTGACCATAATGACAGGCTACCAGTAGAGCTGTGTTACCATACTAAAGTAAGAAATATGTAAACTCATTGAAATCAGTTACAACACTTCAATCACTGTACTTCAGACAAGTGATACACATGCAGATAGATAGTTCACAATTATCATGTTGTTAAACTACGTACGGTACCAGAGAGAATAAACTGAACGTTTTGTGAGAAACGTACGGGTGTGTGAACGGGTTCGCCACGGCTTTTCGAACGCATTTGCACCGTACGTAATGTTGCATCTACGGACGCCTTCACCCGTAGACGTTTCTAGGTGTTAAACTAAAATAATTAATACTTAATTCGATTCATTTAGGTGCGAAATTCGTTTCGTGTGATACAACCTTAGTAACAACTTTAACACCACACGTTTTTATTAACACCCTAGAAGCGCTTACGTACGGGTAGGACCGTTGAAATTAAATACGGGTTCTAGCTACGGGTTTGCGTACGGGTTATAAACGGGTATTGATACGTACGTGTACAGTTCAATTTTTTCTGTCTGGTACCGTACATATTAACATAAACTACATACATTTACATTTAACAAAAATGTTAAACGTCTAACTACATTACATGATCAGCCATGGCATGACCATAATATCAACTTTGCATGTACTAACAGACTTATTGCTTATTATACGTAGCTTAAATTAATCAACACTTTACAACTATTACATATTAATACTCACATTGCTTTCCTCTTCTAATTTGACATGATGTGTATCAATTAAGAAACTGATGATGGCTTGCTTACCAAATATAGCTGCCTTCATTAGAGGAGTTGCACCATCCTTTGTACATAAGAAGGGAAATATTTGAGATTGGAAACTTCAGCATACAACAAGTTATAGTTAACATCATTTAATTCCAAAGCCAAACACACATTATTGGTACTATTACAATATACACTTTATTAATTACCATTGTTGCAGATCCTTATACACCTCATTGTACTTCAATGTAATACAATTAGTACATACAACTAGTAGGTATGAGTTTCGTATTGTTACTATTACAAATACTTAATATGTAATCACACTATTTTAGTTCACCATTCCTTATACAATTACCTTAGTTACCTCACTATAGCAATATAAGAGACACTAACTCATTCCTTACATTATTCCTTCCTTCAGGAGAGAATTTCAGTTCTTCAACAATGTGGCTCACCATTGCAGGATTGTCTTCTTCATTTCTACTGGCATAGTGAATTATACTGTCTCCATATACATCAACATCATGGAGTTTACCAGCTTCTATGAACTTTGGTAGTAGGAACTTCAGTACATCCACATTGCCACTAAAGGCAGACCAGTGTAAGGCATTTACATCATACTGGATTAGGAAGCATAAGACAGGAGCTTAAAGGTTTTTGACAAAGAAGTGATATAGACATTCAGAAACATACTACAGTAGAATCTCATTATAATAAAATCGCTTATAGTGAATGTCTCAGTATAGTGAAATACTTTATTATCCCCAGCAAAAGTTGTATACTATTATATACATTCAATATAGTATATATTCAATATAAGGAACTAATTTGGTCCCCTTTGAGCTTCACCATAATGAGATTCCACTGTATATACCATACACTTGCACTATATCAACTCCTAAACAGTATGCTTTATATGTAAATTAGTGAGAATTTGTGTCCAAACACTGGACACTAATATACTTAACATTACAGGGATATCATGGATTACTTGAATAACAATGTAAAGATTTAGTGAAATAGGATTAGCTATATAAAAAGATTAGTGAGTCATTTCTATACAATGTTTTAACAAACACATCCTTGTTTATCTATACTTTCAAGGGGACTAGTGGTATATGCCAGATAAATGGAATATTTGATTACAATTATGTCAATTATGCAATGTCTGTTCAAAGACTAAGTGACAAAAGTGGGAGATTAAGTAAATATTTAAAGAAGATAACACAGTCTTCTGTGGAACTTTGGAAGATTTGCCATCTCGGGTGATATACTAGTTTGCCATTTGCTGAGACATTGGTCTCACAAGTACTAAGATAAGACTTCATTGCTAAACAATTCCTCATCTACTTATCAGAGAGTATTGTAATACCAATATTAACTAATACTTTAAAGAACCGGACTTAAAGCAATAATGATCTATACATAAATTAACAAGCTCCCTGTCACTAGTAAAGCTAGGTTGTCTGTAGTGATGACAGATCAGCTCACTCTCCCCCAGCTGTGTTCTAAGAGGTGAGTAGACTAGCACCACTGACAACAGAGCAGTTAAGGTTTTGTTTACTAGCTAGTTAGGTACTTAAAAGGAACTTGTAGTTAATACTCTCTACGGTTGCAGTTAATATACACATTAGAGGCAACTTTAACTTACACTTGTAGAATAAATAATTATGTTGTATAAAACTAATGTCATGTTCAGGACACATATAATATATACTATATACACTTATAGAAATTGTGTTTTTCCTTCAAATCATTATATAGTCTTTATTATAACCATTTCCACAGTTATTTTGATCGCCTTCATGTGATAAATCCCTTTTCAAAAACAGAGACTACCGTAAATATGCCATGTTGTTCAATATACAGAACCATAAATTATATACTGTATTGCCATTGCGTAGACTATAATGACGTCATTGATATACAGACCTAACAGAAGTACAAACTGATCACATGAATTAACTGTATAGTTAATAGGTACAGTGTTTAGAAGGACATTATATAACATGTGTTTAGATTGTGAAAGTTAGGTAATCAAAGAGAATTAATTGTTTATTTACTAGTTCTCTATATCTAATAAGTATAAACGTACGACTCATACACTTCCTATAATACCACACTTAACTGACTAGAACTAGAATGATATAACTGGTACTGTAGAATTGAAATCAATGTCCAACTAATGATATTTAAATGTACATTTTAAACACACCTGTTACACAATTAATTGCAACCAATGCCAATTATAATTGTAATCAATATAACTCACAATATCCACCAACACAAGTTGAATCCCTTAACACTTACCCTCTATACCTCTAAACCCGATAAGTATATGTACTATCCAACATTTGCTACAACAATACTTACTTGTTATACAGAGAAGTGTCTTACCTTGTTCTTGTGGTACACATTAGCTTTACGTTCCTCTGTCAGATGTTGTACTACTTGTAACTGACCTTTCCCACAGGCTACCAGTAGAGCTGTGTCACCATACTAAAGTAAGAAATACGTATGTAAACTCATTAAAATCAGTTATAACACTTCAATCATTGAAATTCATACAAGTGCTATACTGATGCTGTTAAAACATAAAGTACTTAAATTTATATATAAAAATGTTAAAAGTCACAAGTAACTACACTGTACATTACATGATTAGCCATGGCCCTCATTTGTTGTTAATACTCACATTACTTTCCTCTTCTAATTTGACACGATGTGTATCAATTAAGCAACTGATGATGGCTTGCTTACCAAACATAGCTGCTCTCATTAGAGGAGTCACACCTTCCTGTGTACATAAGAAGGGAAATATTTGAGATTGGAATTTTACAACAAGTTATTGTTAACATCATTTAATTCCAAAGCCAAACACACATTCATTTATTGTTTACAATATACACTTTATTGATATAAACATTGTTACAGATCCTTATACACATCATTGTACTTCTAAATACAATTAGTACGTACAACTAGTACATACAAATAGTAGTTATGAGTTTCATTGCACTAAGAGATAATTGGCATGTAAAGATTTAAAGGAACATTGAAATTTAAAAGTCATAATCTTTTACAGTATGTCTAACCCTCCCCCCACCTTTAACTCAACAAATATGAAGTGTCAAAGTATGATTTAACAATTATAGCTTCAGAAATGTCAGGGACTGGAATAATGACCAATGAGAAAATAGAGGATCTCTTTGTCGACTTGGATGAGGACAAAATTAATCCACAATGGACAAGGACCAACATGCATGTAATTAACTTAGTTATCATTTGTTATGTCTCACTCTTCTTTCTTAGTTGTTTTTATAATAAAATATTCTATCAGTGATTATCGTCTAATACAGTAGCAATGATAACCTCAAATAAACCTACAAGTTCTAACAAAGTCAATATTAATAATACCCGCACGTCCTATATAAGGATATATGTTATACATACGTATGTACTGGTGCAAATACTTAACATGTAATCACACTACTGTAGTTCACAATTCCTTATACAATTACCCCAGTTACCTCACTATAGCAATATAAGAGACACTAACTCATTTCTTACCTTACTCCTTTCTTCAGGAGAGAACTTCAGTTCTTCAACAATGTGGCTCACCATTGCAGGATTATCTTGTTTATTTCTACTGGCATAATGAATTAGACTGTCTCCATATACATCAACATCATGGAGTTTACCAGCTTCTATGAACCTTGGTAGTAGGAACTTCAGCAAATCCACATTGCCACTAAAGGCAGAGCAGCGTAAGGCATTTTCATTACCCTGGATTAGGAAGCATAAGACAGGAACTTAAAGGTTTTTAACAAAGAAGTGATATAGACATTCAGAAACACACTATATGCCATACACTTGCACTATATCAACTCCTAAACAGTATTTTTTACATGTAAATTAGTGAGAATTTGTGTCCAAACACTGGACACAAATATACTCAACATTACAGGGATATCATGGATTACTTGAATAACAATGTAAAGATTTAGTGAAATAGGATTAGCTATATAAAAAGGTTAGCAAGTCATGTCTATACGAAGTTTATCTATAGTTTCAAGGGGACTAGTGGTACATATATGTCAGATAAATGGAATATTTTGACTATAATTACGTATGTCAATTTCACAATGTCTGTTCAAAGGCTAAGCGACCAAAGTCCTATCTTGTTTGGGAGATTATAGTCTTATTAAGTAAATATTTAAAGAAAGTAACACAGTCTTCTGTGGAACTTTGGATGATTTGCCATCTTGGGTGATATACTGTTTGCCATTTGTTGAGATATTGATCTCACAAGTACTAAGATAAGACTTCATTGCTAAACAATTCCTCATCTACTCATCAGAGTGTATTGTAATACATATATGAACTTTATACTTGATACTTTAAAGAACTGGACTTAATGCAATAATGATCAGTACATAAATTAACAAGCTTCCTGTCACTAGTAAAGCTAGGTTGCCTGTAGTGATGACAGATCAACTCACTCTCCCCCAGCTGCTGTGTTCTAAGAGGTGAGTAGACTAGCACCTCTGACTACAGAGCAGTTAAGGTTTTGTTTACTAGCTAGTTAGGTACTTAAAAGGAACTTGTAGTTACTCTCTACGGTTGCAGTTAATATACACATTAGAGGCAACTTTAACTTACACTTGTAGAATAAATAATTACAATTGTTGTATAAAACTAATGTCATGTCCAGGACACATATAATATATACCATATACACTTATGGAAAATGCATGTTTCACTTAAAATCATTATATAGTCTTTGTTATAACCATTTCCACTGTAACAGTTATTTTGATTGCCTTCATATGATAAATCCCTTTTCAAAAACAGAGGCTACTGTAAATATGTCATGCTGTTCAATATACAGAACCATGAATTATTACTGTATTGCCATTGCGTAGACTATAATGAGGTCATATATATACAGAGCTAACAGAAGTATATACAAACTGATCACATGAATTAACTGTATGGTTAATAGCTACAGTGTTTAGAAGGACATTAACATGTGTTTAGGTTGTGAAAATTAGGTAATCAAAGAGAATTAATTGTTTATTTACTAGTTCTCTATATCTAATAAGTAAACATACTATTTATACACTTCCTATAATACCACACTTAACTGACTAGAACTAGAATGATATAACTGATACTGTAGAATTGAAATCAATGTCCAACTAATGATATTTAAATGTACATTTTAAAACACACCAGTTACACAATTAATTGCAACCAATGCCAATTATAATTGTAATCAATATAACTCACAATATCCACCAACACAAGTTGAATCCCTTAACTCTTACCTACACTATCTTTCATACCTAATGACTACTATCCAAACACCTGCTACAACAATACTTACTTGTTATACAGAGAAGTGTCTTACCTTGTTCTTGTGGTACACATTAGCTTTACGTTCCTCTGTCAGATGTTGTACTACTTGTAACTGACCTTCCAGACAGGCTAGCAGTAGAGCTGTGGTACCATCCTAAAGTAAGAAATATGTAAACTCATTAAAATCAGTTATAAACCTACAATCATTGAAATTCATACAAGTGCTATACTGATATATAGTTCACAATATTATGCTGTTAAAACATAAAGTACTTAAATTTATATATAAAAATGTTAAAAGTCACAAGAAACTACATTACGGCCCTTGCTTGTTGGATATCTTTCAAGTGCTACATACAAACTTTATATCCTCACTAGTTGCTATTTCTATGATATGTTACACCAACTAACATATGATATATCAACTTCACATGTACTAGTAAGATTCATTGGCAGTTATTTAATGTATATACAGTACAAGTTACAATATACTAAGGTAATCTAATATAAATAAATAAATAAATAATATAATTAATTAATTAATTAAATAATTCATATGGCTCCAAGAAAGGACCTAGAAACAAAATGGGCATATCATCATAAAGTTTAGGGTATAAAACTCATTTTAAATTAAGGGATTTTTAATTTAGGCCTCCGTTTGTTAGAAAACAGAGGACAAAATCTGCATATAAAAGGCCATAGGACTATAGAAAACCTATGGGAAATTTATATGCAAACAATGTGTTATATTGATAAAAAATTTCAATTTGTCAGATAACTGTGAAATCAACATATATCATGGTACATGTGTATAAGAAACGTCTGACGAAGTTTTGCTTAATGAAATGAGCAAAATAATCAAGATATAATGAAGAATTCAAAGTTACGATTGCGCAAGTTGGTGATGTATTGTGATGTTTTTCTAATGCGTCACCAACACCTTCGTATGTCGCTCCGTACACACATTTTGTGAATCATGTGACGTTGCGTAAACGTCACCGACTCGTTGCTAAAGAAGATCATCCTTCGAGAACGGCTATGACAAGTCGACGCTCTCCTACGAGAAGGAGCTACCGAACAGGCGAGTTGTAGCGAAGGTTAGATAAAGCGTTTTTGTATACATTCCCATCAAGTTTGAGGCAGAGTTGTTCCTATATTGATGCGAAAGACTGGATTCGTTTGGTCGATCGTATTACTTTGGCAATTTAAGCTATGTCTTCTCTTCTTACGTTATCTGTTAATATTTTTACCTGTCCATGTGTAGGAATTAGGAGTGTTTGTAGCGATCATTACGAGAATAAAGCTTTGTTGAGTGTCAGCAACATGAATTTACTAATTTCCTATTTATACTGAATTGTATTCCCACTCCTCATATATTGCTGATGCATGAAGACCTCTGGGTCGAAACGTCCAGAATTAGTAAATTCATATTGCTGACTTTCAACTAGGCTTTATTCTTATCCATGTTAGTACGTTTTCCATGTGTACTACATACAGTAACGAAATTGCTTATAGCGAATGTCTATAAGTATAGTGAAATACTTTGTTAGCTAATTACACTCAAGTACACTACACAGTGCAAGTTACTAGCAAATATATAAAATATTAAATTACAATCAAGTACTACACAGTACAAGTTACAAATTTAAGAGATCCAAGTGACTATGTAATATTAAAATTACAATCAAGTACTAGCTACACAGTGCAAGTTACAAATTTAAAGAGATCCAAGTGACCCCTAGGATAATCATTATTTTAAACAGTACAAGACTTTAGTCACACTAGTACTGTTGCAGGCTTTGAAATCCTCAACTACTGCATAGAGAGTAGTAGTTGATACAGATCATCCAATTGCAAGGTAGAACACATGGCCTACCAATTACCTTTTCACACTTTAGTATAGACTGAAGATGATGCATCTGCATGCCATATATCAACAAAGGCTCCAGTATTAAAGGGGTCTCAGCTAATAACCACAGCAGATTTGATTTGCCTTGTGAGGGAGCTAAGAACACCGACGGTTGGTTGCATGCATTGGCATAATCAACAGGGTTAGAGACCATTTTGTAACTTGTACACAAGGGACATAAAAGACCAAGGCCTTTATATACGTATCTCTATGCAGTAGTTGAGGATTTCAAAGCCTGCAACAGTACTAGTGTGACTATAGCTTTAATAAATACAACTATTACATATTAATACTCACATTGCTTTCCTCTTCTAATTTGACACAATGTGTATCAATTAGGCAACTAATGATGGCTTGCTTACCATACATGGCTGCCTTCATTAGAGGAGTTGCACCTTCCTGTGTACATAAGAAGGAAAATATTTGAGATTGGAAACTTCAACATACAACAAGTTATAGTTAACATTATTAAATTCCAAAGCCAAACACACATTCATTTATTGTTTACAATATACACTTTATTGATATAAACATTGTTACAGATCCTTATACACACCATTGTACTTCTAAAATTATAACTAGTACATACATTTAGTACATACAACTAGTACATACAACTAGTACATAAAACTAGTACATACAAATAGTACATGCAAATAGTAGTTACGTATGAGTTTTGTTGCATTAAGAGATGATTGGCATGTAAAGATTTAAAGGAACATTGAAATTTAAAAGTCATAATCTTTTACAGTATGTCTAACCCTCCCTCCCACCTTTAACTCAAAGTAATGAAGTGTCTAAGAATGATTTAACAATTATAGCTTCAGAAATGTCAGGGACTGGAATAATGACCAATGAGAAAATAGAGGATCTCTTTGCCGACTTGGATGAAGACAAACCCACAATGGACAAGGACCAACATGTAATTAACTTAGTTATCACTTGTTATGTCTCACTCTTCTTTCTTAGTTGTTTTTATAATAAAATATTTTATCAGTGATTATCATCTAATACAGTAGCAATGATAACCTCAAATAAACCTACAAGTTCTAACAAAGTCAATATTAATAACACCCACACGTCCTATTTTAAGGAAATATGGTATATACTGGTGGATATAGCAAATACTTAATATGTAACCACACTATTTTAATTCACAATTCCTTATACAATTACCCCAGTTACCTCACTATAGCAATATAAGAGACACTAACTCATTTCTTACCTTATTCCTTTCTTCAGGAGAGAACTTCAGTTCTTTAACAATGTGGCTCACCATTGCAGGATTGTCTTGTTTATTTTTGCTGGCATAGTGAATTATACTGTCTCCATATACATCAACATCATGGAGTTTACCAGCTTCTATGAACTTTGGTAGTAGGAACTTCAGTAAATCCAAATTGCCACTAAAGGCAGACCAGTGTAAGGCATTTACATCATACTGGATTAGGAAGCATAAGAGAGAAGCTTAAAGGTTTTTGACAAAGAAATGAGTTAAGACATTCAGAAACATACTATATAACATACACTTACACTTGTACTGTATGTTGTATTTATGCATGTGAGAATATCATACACATATATACTCAATATTAGAAGGATTATTTCATGACTATTGTACTGTATCATTATCACACTGTTATTATGGGTTTTGTAAGTGATATAATTTCATGAGATTAGGACCTCGTGTCCAGAGTGTGCTCCAAGAGATTTGCTACTGTATTAGTAATCGTGAACTATAACTCGTAGTAGGATACTACATCATTGGCGACGGGGCGGGATTGTTTCCTAAAGAATACTATTGGATTACAAGACCATTGAATTGCGCGGAATGGCGACATTTGGTACGATTGGAGAATTCGTTGCAGAGAACGAATCCATCACCGCCTATCTAGAAAGAGTGGGGCTGTTTATGGACGCAAATGGAGTGAAAGACAAGAAGCAAGTGTCAACTCTCCTAAGCGTGATCGGCGGCAAAACTTACGGGTTGTTGCGTAGCTTATTGTCCCCTGACGCTCCGAGTAGCAAAGATTTTGGCACGTTAGTCGGAACGCTCAAAGCTCATTTCGAACCTAAGCCAATCTTAATTGCAGAACGCTTTCACTTTCATAAAAGGAATCAAGCGCCTGGTGAGTCAATAGGCGATTATATTGCCGAATTAAAAAGAATGTCTGCTACTTGTGATTTCCGTGGATATTTGGAAGAGGCACTGAGGGATCGTTTTGTCTGTGGGCTTAAGAGCCAGGCCATACAGAAACGGCTGTTAGCTGAGGCAGACCTTACCTTCAGGAGAGCAGCAGAAATTGCATTAGGAATTGAGGCTGCAGAAAGGAATTCCCAGCAACTAAAAGGGGTGGCTGACACTGGAAGTATTCAACAACTGAATAAGTCCAGTTTTTCCCACAAGTACAGTAAGTATCGAAAGTCACAAAAGAGTCACTCTGAAGGATCTTGTTTCAGGTGTGGGAAGGCTGGGCATCAAGCTAAGCAATGCTGTCACAAAGATACTATTTGTCATAAGTGTAAGAAGAAAGGACATCTGGCCAAGGTGTGTAGGTCAAAGGTTGGCAACACACATCAAGTCACTACAGTTGCAGAGGTGGACAACTCTGGTACCTCAGAGGAAGAGCTTGCACTCTTCAAGGTTAGTAGTCACCCCAATGGTCCAATGTATATTAAGGTCACATTGGATGGTAAGTCTGTGGACATGGAGCTAGATACTGGGGCAGCCGTCTCGGTAATATCAGAGGAACAGAAAAAGGCTATTTTTCCTGAGGCTCCGCTGTGTCCTACTAATATGGTTTTGCGTACATACACTGCCGAACGAATGCCAGTCTTGGGTGAATTGTCAGTTTGTGTGACTTATGACAACCAGACTAGACAACTACCCTTGGTTGTGGTCAAAGGGAGTGGTCCTGCCTTATTTGGTCGAAACTGGTTATCCAGCATTAGGTTAAATTGGAAAACCATAGCCTACTCGTGTGCCCAGGATGTCAAGTGTACCCTACAGGACATTCTTCAGCGATTCAATGGGGTTTTTAAGGAAGGCCTAGGTACCTTTACATTGGGCAAGGCCCATCTTTCAGTGAGGGAAGGTGTTACACCTGTTTTTCACAGGCCTAGACCTGTTCCTTTTGCTATTAGGGATGCAATTGAGCAGGAGATTAACTCTCTTGTAGCCGCAGGAATTCTGGAAAAGGTATCACATAGTGACTGGGCTGCACCCATTGTCCCAGTGCCCAAGAAAGATGGTAGGTTCCGCATATGTGGTGATTATAAGGTGACCATCAATGCTATGCTGGAAGTGGACCAGCATCCCTTACCTAAGCCAGAGGAGCTGTTTGCTACACTTGCAGGTGGTAAGCAGTTTACAAAACTCGACTTGTCTCAAGCATATCAGCAGCTTCTATTGGATGAGGAGTCAAAGCAGTATCTGACAGTCAATACTCATCTAGGATTGTACAGGTATACCCGTCTTCCATTTGGTATATCGTCAGCCCTTGCAATCTTCCAGAGAACCATGGACTCCCTATTGCAAGGCATTCCTGGTGTTATATGCTACATAGATGATATCCTGATTACGGGAAGAGATACTGCAGATCATTTAAAGTCCTTAGCCGAGGTACTCTCTAGGCTTGAGAAAAGTGGGCTGAGAGTCAAGAAGAAGAAATGTGAATTTATGGCAGACTCGGTGGAGTTCTTAGGACATGGTGTGGATGCAGCAGGCTTACACACCACACCCAGCAAGCTGGAGGCCATTAAGGAAGCACCCAAACCAACCAATGTTCAAGAACTACGGTCTTTCCTAGGCATACTTAATTATTATGGCAAGTTTATTCCAAACTTAGCCACCATCTTGACCCCTCTGAATGCATTATTACAACATAAGGCAGTGTGGAGTTGGAGCAATGACTGTCAGCAAGCCTTTCAGAAAGCTAAGGATGCCTTAACTTCCTCATGTGTGCTAACTCACTACGATGTTACCCTGCCACCATCGATATACTAGAAGTAGGGATCGATGCGCCCAAACATAGAAGTGATGTGTATAGTTAAGTTTCAGTATGCCACTTCTGCAATGTTAGCCTTACCATATGATCACTTTCTTGTTTCGTTACTTTTTCTAAATGTACAAATCACTGTTATAGTGCCATCCCTACTTTTAACTTCATTTTTGAATGTTTTTATTTAACTTGTATTGCTCCTTTTTTCTTGTTAATATTTGTTTTGAAAGTTTTCTTGGCGAAAACTTGAAATAAAGTAGCAGAATAGACGATATAATAGAGAGCTCTAAATTAAAAAATGGCGTCCGAAAAGATCCCAAATTTGATAAGATGTTTTCTACCGTTCTTTAACATTCAGTTTAGGATATTAAAGGGTCCATAATCGTTAAGAATACGACTGTATATAGGCCCTGCAAAGCGACTAAGAAATCCGATCAACGTAAGGTAGAGTAACGGCAGTACCACAAATATTACTCATTCGGGTTACTTATTTTATATACAGAGAACTTAACAGAGAACGACTGCAAACACACGAATGCAACCGAAAATCTGAACGTTGTTGATTTATGAGGTGTTAATTGATAATACATTGAATAGGGCGGCCATGTTTTTTTTCGGCCATCCCTACTTATAGAGTACTACCGTACTCTATGATACAGTTACATGCACTAACACTCGATCATCATGAGAAGGATTACAAATAGAGAGTTAATTACACAACTCCAAATGCTAAGTGACCAAAGTCTTATCTTTGTCGGGAGACTGAAGTTAAATATCATTGAAAGACAACAAATGACTATTAGACAAGTCTATTTTAACGTAGCAGTCACTTTGGCTGTACTCTACTGGTAAGGAAACCTCTTAACCGCAATAGTAATTATTGGCAGGTTTGCTGCTCAAAATCCATTACATGCTGTACTGATGAGCAAAAGAGAATATAGTCTGCATGCATTCGACTGAGTTGTGTAGCTCAACCTTCTCCCTGAGTAACAAATCTGGTATCTACCAACACGAGTTGTATCCCTTAACACTTACCTACACTATATCTCTATACCCAATAAGTATATGTATACTATCCAAACACTTACAGTACAACAATACTTACTTGTTATACAGAGAAGTGTCTTACCTTGTTCTTGTGGTACACATTAGCTTTACCTTCCTCTGTTAGATGTTGTACTACTTGTAACTGACCTTCCTGACAGGCTAGCAGTAGAGCTGTGCTACCTCTCTAAAGTAAGACACAATGCAAATTAAATTAATCAAATTAATAGAGTCAAACAGTCAATTGTTAAGAACTGTATATGTACATGATGTAATAGAAATCATTAATAATGATACAATAATTAGTCACTAAACACTACAAATTGATTATCATTGTTAACAGCCATAGACAGCTGTTTCCTTATTAGGACTCATCAATATGGCATACAATGGAAGTTTGAGTGGCTAGTCTGCTCAAGTACTCTCAAAAGCAAAAAAAGCTTGTGGTTTCCTTATCAGCAGTTAAGGTGGCTAGGGGGATACTCTGGTTCCCATCAAGCGAAATTTGCTCATTGCGCTCCTCAGGGGACATGAGTGGGTAGGAGTGATAATGATGCTTTAGGATTGACGTTAGATCTTAAAGTTCCCCTATTATTTTTCCCTATGGTTTAATTGTTAGTGACTCCTGATCAGGTAAATGCTTTAAACTTGCAGTCTTTTCTCATTATATGCACTTTCAGTATATAATTCATTTTTTTTAATCTATACCATGTTAGAATTAATGAAGATATTTCAATTAATACAAATTATCTATAATCCATAGTGTTTACAAGTTTCAAATATTTTGACAAAACAACCTACGAGTTATTTATTGCACAATATATGGGTTAAACTGATACTTATATACCTATACAGCACAATATATATAGCTAAGGAGTAGAAATTAATATACGTAATATATTTTCCATGTGTTCTTAACGTAGCACAATAACACTCACTGCATTTTCTTCTTCCACATTGTGCCCTGTATCCAACAGGAGCTTCAAGACCTCCAAATCTCCACTTCTACCAGCTTGTAGCAAAGACTATTAGTTTGGGATCAAGTAAGGAATGATATTCTATCTGAATTATGAATTGAATGTAGATTACACATAATATAAGTCTTATATACAATATGTATGTATGCATGTACACAAATACAGTCATGGCTGTTTAGTATGACCTTTGATAATCCAGTTCCCTCGATATCAGGTTGATTTTTCAGGGAAACGGGTCTTAATAGTATAATTATTTTGTACATGTGAAACCAGCCCTTAGTTTACCTTTTGTATATCTACGTACGTATATGAAGTTGACAAGTTAATCTAATGAATATTAGCTGACCTACTGCCAAACGATTTTGGTCTGCAAAGTATGCTGATTTAGTATGTGCACTGGAAATGTACCAGTCAGTGATAAAGTATTACTTTTAAAGTAGTGTGTCTTTTGTATTAGGAAAGAGCGCTTTGTTAGTTTATTCATACAATAATCTTACAATCATGGTTATGTCATAGTGTCAGGGGTGACATTATATAGACTTTCTTAATCCAGCAGCCTCCTTAATCCAGCAATGTTTGGAGAAACCAATGCAGTCGGATTGAACAGTCACGACTGTATTACGTATAATCAATCAACCACACATGGTGATCTGTATATGTACTTTAACAAATGTACACTTTCAATTCCTTATATGGTCAATATTTATTGTAATGGATGGGAATGGAATAAGAACTGTACATCTGTAAAACCTACTCCTTTCTTCTTCTTTCTGGACAGAGACCTTTCCTTCTTTGTAGCATAGTCCCAAAGTTCCTTCAACTGTAAAAGTAGCTTTCCAAACTTGTTTGAGACAATTTCAGAGTTAACTATCACAGCTTTAATCACAGCATCACAAGTATATGTCTCCTTCAGTTCCTAGAAGAGGTGGAAAAGAAATTAAAATATTCTACTAGCAGGACATAAAGCCTAAATGTACAGTTAAGAAATACATTTATCACATGTTGGTATATTGTATGCATAAACGCATTATTTATATATAGACTACCTCAATACTGCCTTCTTCTGACTTCAGACTTTTCTTCAGATTAATCATCATTTTCAAATTTGCCAAATCTTCTGATTCACTTAAACTCTTCATTTTCTCTTCTACTTGAGATAAAATGGCTGCCTTGGGTTCAATTTGCAGCTGGTATTTGTAGAACTTGTCTTTTATCAAAGAAACCTTTCAAGAAAAGATATATGTATGTTAAGTAAATTCATAAATAATTACAAATTAGCATTCCAAATATTATGTAAATCATTTGGTTATTATTCACATAGGTAACAGAGGAGTGGCAGTGGTCACCATAGCAACTAGGTATAAGCTATATAATGTCTACATACACATTCAACACTATATAAATATGTATCAGGTTGTATATATACTATATCCACAGACCCAAGAATACAATTTGTACATTGTGTAGTCACTACTTACAACATCCTGCTCTGATAAAGTTTGCTTTTCTTCCTCTTTCTCACGACTGGATTTCTCTTCAAGTTGCCTCTTCAGTGACTCCACCTTCTCAACCAAGTCTACATCCACCAGCTACAAACAGACACAGACAGGTTAATACTTACATTGGTGAAGAATACAATCATTTAGAGTGAGTGTGCTACTGTCAATCTCACTTCTTCCAACTGCTTCACTTCTCCTCTACATTTCAACAACTTTTCCCTTGTTCTCTTCAACTCGTTCTGTGACTGACTCAGTTCTTCTTCTTTGGCTCTCAGTTTAGTCTTTAGAGCATGAAGCTCCACCATTGTCATGTGGTGCATTCCCTCCATATTCTTCATCTCTGCCTTATGTTTCTCTCTGGACTGAGTTGGAGTTTTCTGAGTAAAGGAAATCACATACAACCTAACCATATGACCAACAGCTACGCAACTGAACCACAACTACTATGATAAGACCTTATTTAGAATAGTCAGTATTATTATACAATATCAGGTTTATAATGCATGCAGTTGAGAAGAATAAAAATAATATTAAATAAGCCAGATATATAGATAATATATACACATAGTTATGACATACACATGGATTGAATACATTAATACAAAATGTACTGGCAAAAGCAACAGACACAATTGCTATAACTAATAATTCCTTGTATATCATATACTGTGGACATCACTGCTAAAGCTATCACTGGAACAGAATCAAAGTGGTCCATACACTGATTTGGTGGGATAAACTACCCAATATAATATGCAAGTGGGAGGTAAGAGATACAAATACGGCACAGTCATTAATTGGCACAAATTTAATATGATGTTAATTGCCTTACACACATGTAATGATGTACTCACTGAAGGAACATGTAGAGTTCCAAGCTGAACATCAATGGCAAAGTAGCCAAACACGATTGCCTTCTCAACTCCAAACTCTCTCAGCTGACACACATGTGACAGGAGGATTGGAGCAATCATCACCGCAGCCTCCTTCATCAGTCGGAACATCACCATGGTGCAGCCTTCAGCAAATCCCTCAAAGAGAACTCGATTGATACCAAGGATTTCTATCAAGTAGAACTGCAAGCGAAACAGCTCAGCCAACATGTAGTCATCGGGATCCCGGTTGACCTTAATCCCCAAGTGGGTGTGGTTGTCATCAA
This sequence comes from Chondrosia reniformis, assembly GCA_947172415.1. Classification (NCBI taxonomy): domain Eukaryota; kingdom Metazoa; phylum Porifera; class Demospongiae; order Chondrillida; family Chondrillidae; genus Chondrosia; species Chondrosia reniformis. Next base: position 6,991,572 of record OX359191.1, read on the forward strand.
CAGGAAGCTCTGCTCTTTCCTTTGGAAGATTTCCAAGTAATTCTGTGGCAAACTTGACCACATTAAATTTGTGGTCAGAAAGGAATTCATTGAGAGCTTCTGTTTCTCCTATAGCTTCTGCAGCTTCAGAAATCAGTCGCACATCCAAGGGACTGCTCCATTCAAAAATGTATTTGAGGATATCATCTACAGATAGTGTAATGTCTACTGAAATCTGCTTGCTGAAATGACCTTTAATTCCATAGTGGACTGCACGATGAAGACTTTTCAACTGCTTGTCAGATAGGTCTGAGAGACACTTTCTCAATTTCTCATGTATTGAAGTGTAGTTTTCTTTAAGCATAAATGCTCCTGGATATTTTAAGAGTTCCCTTCGATCCTCAAAGGCTTTAATGACAGGTTTCCAGGTGTCAATCTCTGAGATGTCGGAAAGTGGAGGTGTTGACTGAGCTTCTGTAGCTGGTGGGGGTGGGGTTGGCTTAGGAGGTGTGGCATCTGAAGGGAGAAAGCCACCCAGTATATATTATATATCATATTTGAGTGAGGCTTTAAGCAAATAAGTAAACTTTCGGCCTTACACTATGCACATGTCTACGTATACAGTTTCTAAAGTAGGCAAGTTGCCTTTTGTAGGCTTTTAATTGTCAATTACCGGCTGCCCTCTAAAACTTACTTGCTAAATATTTATCAATCATCTCCGCTAGTTCCAGATGATTACCGTGAGAAGAGTCTTCTTTGAGCACAGCTGAGAGATTTCTCAGCTTCTTCTCGCTCGGGTCAGTAACCAAGATCTGGTACAGAGCGCTGTTAGCCACTCTTGCCTCCTGTGTCCGCGAACCTATTCGCTGCAGTTCGCTATCTGAGATAGCCCCACGGTGGTGGAGTGAGGTGGATATTCTACCCACATCGCTGTACTTTACCAACTGATCGTGAATACTCTTAACAAAAGATCTAATTTGTTGGGGAAGCAGCTTTCTAGGAGACAGATCTACACAAAACCATCAAATCAAAGGAAATTAGGAAAGTAGAAGGCGGAGTAAGGTAGATTACAAGTGTACTGATTAAAATTACTGAATGAAACCATTAACTCACCTTCGGCCATCTCTTATATCTTAAGCGTGCTACTGCCGTTTAGGTATAATCTATGTAAACACCGAGAGATCTATATATAGAAGCTGGACATAAGTGGATAGATATGGATAGACCTTATTACGTACATTATTGAATGTTTGTTTACTCGCTTTAGCCAGCTTTGAATGTCATCTCTTTTCTTTCTTCAGCAGGCACTGATCATGACAAAGTGTTGTGGAGCATGTGAGCATCAGCTGTACATTAACCAGTCATTGAAGATATCTTTTTACTGTGTACAGAGATTGTCAGAGATTGCTGCACTATACCCAATGGAAGCCTGTATGGCAACTTCATAGAGCTGCCTGAAATAAACAATATTCAGTGGTAAGTCACTTAGAATAGTGAAGTGTATATATACATTACAGACTTGCCTGTGATTCACTTAGAATTGTATGCACGCAGACACAATATTCAATGGTATTCAATCATTTCACTCAGTGCATGTATTGTGTAAACAGAAAAAAATAGCCTATAATTACAGGTATGTAGTTTCAACTTGTAGAGTCGGATTTTACAATGAGCAGTTTCTGTTTTCTTTTCACTTTCTGACCAGGTGTACAATGAGACAATCAGAGATTTGTTGCTCCCATCAGGGACCCTGAAAATGAGGGACGACAGAGGAACCTTGGTAGTCAATGGGCTCTCATTACACAAGGTACACACTTTACTAGTATCGATTGCACATAGATACATATGTGTGCTACCTCCATCCTCTCCCCCTCCTCCACCCCCAGCCTCACAATGCTAATGAGCTGTGTTCCAAGTGCACATCCACCAGAAGCCTCGTACAGCTGGTCTGAGCACTGAAGTGAGAACTGCAAAGCTGTCCCTGATTGATCTTGCTGGATCAGAGAGGGCTACAGTCACATCTAACAAGGGAGCTCGCATGAGAGAAGAAACTAATATTAACAGATCTTTGCTGGCACTGGGAAATTGTATCAATGCACTGGCAAACAAAAAGGTGGGCATTTCTCAAGAATTTATAATAGCAACATACGTATGTATGTATGATGTAGCAATCATTTGAGTGATATTTGTATTTAATTTCTTTGCAGAACAAAACTGGTTATGTACCTTACAGAGAAAGTAAATTAACCAGACTCCTGAAGGATTCACTAGGAGGATCATGTCAAACTGTCATGATTGCATGCCAATATTAGGTATTACATATGTACGTACACACTAATACGTATACACATGGAAATACATATAGTTTACGTGTATATGAGAATTCATACATACTTAAATATGGCATTAATGAAAATACAATTTAAGTCATATACGTAAACATGTTTACATATTAAAATCCTTTATTATAATAATTAGGATTATAAATGTAAATCATTTATTGCACATTTAATCAGACATGAATTGTTTTGTATATCAGTGTTGTTGCTTTGTTTGTGTTTAATGTAGTCCATCAGCACTGACATTTGATGATACTTATAATACTCTGAAATATACAGACAGAGCAAAACAGATCAAGTCACAAGTAGGAAATCTTAACTGTGTACATCAACACAACATTGTGCAAGTCAATATTTTACTTCCATGTTCTTCTACTCTCCCTCCCTCTACCACTCAGTTGGTTAGGAATGTGGTGAGTGCGGACTATCACCTGTCAAAGTACAAGGAGATCGTGGAGGACCTTCAGAAGGAGATCACTCATCTCAAATCAAAGCTGGCAAGTCATGGTCCCATTAAAGGAGCATTTGATAAAGTGGAGGCAGCCAGATTAAAGGCATTGATATCAGATGTATATGGTTGCCCTGGCAATGTACGCAAGTAGCTGGCAGAGGCAGAGTGTAGTGGTGAACTGTTGAATGCAAAAAGAAAGAGAAGAGAGATTCTGTATAGAAGATGTGAAGCATTTAATATATCACAGGAAAGAAGAGATAATGTACGTATGTGTATTATATATGTGTGTATACATATTTCTTGGTGTTATATATATATGTATTATGTTTAATTCTTTAGCTACAAACTACATACATATGTACATATATACATATATAATTGTTTAATTTTACATTTTTAAGTATACATGTGACATATTTTACTTGTACATACGTATATAGATGAAGTGTCGAATAGTTGATCTAGAGGAAAAGATAAGAGCCATTGCTGCGCAGAAGGAAGATCTTAGTAAACATCTCCATGACAACCAGGATGAAATTTATAAGATGCAAAATGAAATTAAAGCAAGTCTGGCTAAGCGATTTGATTCCTTTGCACTGAGTGAGTATGTATCCATGGTAACTGAAGCTGAGAAACATCGCGTGGAAGGAGCTCACAGTAGAGTTCAAGTGAGATCTCTGAGAAAACTGGTGAAGCAGCTGCAGCAAGATATGGACAGGAGCAACAGGTTAGCTTGGAGATACAGTATAGTGTAGTTACTAACCTTACTATATGTATGCATGTACATGCAGTATGTGTGTATATAGATTCACACAGTATACAGCTAAATAATGTGATGTTTCCATTTCTCTTGCAGATTACTAGCTTGCACAATTGGGTTTATCCAGGATGTGGAACCGTGCTTCAGTCAGAACACCATTCTCCTCAACAAGTATCGTGCTCTGGTGAGGCAGCTTCAAAGTGAGAAGGGAGTAGCATGGGCGGATGAGGACCAGGAGGCCCATGAGAGCACGTTTAGATCATCAGTCCAGTTGGATTCCCCTCCTGCACTCTCAAAGACCACATCCCCCACATCACCTGCAGCTGGTGACTCAAAGACCACTCCCCCTACATCACCCAGTAATTCAGAGGGTTCTCCCCTTTCTTCACCTAATTTACATTTGAAGAGTACAGCTGTAAGAAGCAATACCACTCCATATCCACTAGCTTCAAAGCAGGCTGTACCTCCTAGTGAAATGTCAACCATAGCTCCTCCTAGCTCAGTGTCAAATCTACCGCAACCTCCTCCTAGCTCAGTGTCAAATCTACCGCAACCTCCTCCTAGCTCAGTGTCAAGTCTACTGCAACCTCCTCCTAGCTCAGTGTCAAATCTACCGCAACCTCCTCCTAGCTCAGTGTCAAATCTACCATGCACAACCTCCTACTAGTATTATGCCACCTCCCTCCAGCGATGTCCTCTGTACACCAGTAAGGGTGACAGCACTCACCTCTTTCAGCTCCTTCACGCCCTCTCCAGCTGTGGCACGCCTCCTCAGCTCAATGAAGACCATGGGCCACTCCTCCTTACGTAAGAAGGTCCCTGAAGCAGTTAGACCTGTCATCCAACCATTTGAGGAGAGGCAGAGAAGAGATGGCATCACACCGGTACCAATTGGAAGCAGAAGTAACACTCAAAGGAAGACCACATTATGCAACAGTGAACACTCTTTGAAGTCAAACACAGTCTCCAGTCCTGATGATCTACCAAATAGTAGAATGGACCTTAGAAGCATGCCCATCCCAAAGCTGGCATTTGAGGACAACTTTTGCTCTCCAGATCCTCCTCCTTGTAAATCAGGGGACCCACTGAATGAGACATTTACTGTGAATGAACACAACAGTGGAGTTCTAAAGAGGTCACATGACACTCATTCAGCTAGAAGAACACCCAAGAAACTTTTAAAGGTCTTAGGTATGGATTATTTAATTGTCATTTTAATGTTGTCAGTATCTTTTTCACCAGAGCTTCGATCAGAATTTACCATCTGCCATTTATACATATTAATAAATTATACATAGTTACCAATACATTATAATTAGATTATGTAGATATAATATGTGTTACTCTTATATGCATATGTAAAAATACCACTTTCCTACATGTTATGCCTTACCAATAAATTAAAAAGCCTAGCCTGTTTAGAGCTTTGGATGAGGATACAGGAGACTTCGCTTCGTTTCTGAGAATTCCACCCTTCACCAGTGACCCTATACGTTAGTCAACGGGACTGGTAGATCTGGAGGTAAATCACGCGAAGGAGCGTAGTGGTTGTTGCTACCTTCAGCCATGTTAGCTGGTCTCCGTTCATTGTCAGTTTCCTGTGAAAGCGATATCCTGTTATTTTGCATGCTATTGCAAAAGTTCAGTGTCCTGTACATCGGAGCAAACTGTGTTTGCCCCATAGTGTACTGGTTGTCTGCAATGTTGACTGCTTTCAACTTTGTTGTCAAGGTTGCAAAGATTCCCTATATACTCTTTGTCATTCCTTGGTCATGCCAGTACATATGTATACGTATACATATAATAATAATAATAATTGCATATACATGCACGATACTCTTTCTCTTGGCTTGTTTTATGTACGAACATACATACAATATCATATGTATGATACATTTCTCTTGTTGTAGGAGACAAACCTCCAGAAAGAGTAAAGTCAAAACAACCAAACTACTTAACTCTAACTAAAGCTGCTGCTTCAAAGAGATATGTCACTAAATCCTCTAGATATTCAAAACGGTTTGTATCACAGTATATATGTATGTACGTATATGATAGGTTACTGTTGGCTGTCTTTAGGTATATTGTAACTCATTAATATTATTGTTATAGCCTTATATGCATGTAGTACAGTCAATATAGAATAATGTCTACATGTATATGATTAATAAAACATTTCAGTATTTCCTGTATATATGGTTGACATCAAAAGAATGAATAGTTCTCCAATATAAGACTTAATTATTAACAATAATCTGACAGTGTATAGTTTTGGATTAGGATATTCTTTCTTTAATAATGTACCTACTGTAGAGGTCACTTGGACAAAGAGAACTGTTACTCAATCTCATCTTCATTTCCAAGCAACAGAAGAACAGTTACAGGACATTGACTAAGAGATGTTACATATATATACATACAAAAATGAATTTTAAATAAATGTATTATATATAGTCTTTAGATGATTGTTTATAATACTTTCTTTTGTGTTGTACTACTATTCTATTGTGTATATATAATTAAAGAATTTGAGATATCAATGTTTCGATGATTAGCTTGAAAACATGTACTGTAGCTATAGTGCGTACGTACGTATATATATATATATTATACCCATTCAAGTATAGAGAAACTGACTGCAATTTATACATAATTGCAAAAGATCCATGTACGTAGATAAACTATTATCTTTTGTGTACATACGTATATATATAATACATGAAATGCCATGTAATTATATATTAAATGATTTATAAACTAATTCAGTTAATACACCAATTTTCTTATACATACACATCTACATTTATATTTTAGAATCTAGAGTAAAAAGAGGTTACTCCTTTACATTTCTTCTTTAATGGGCCATCCGTTTACTATTCTTCTATATATTATACACTGGGCCTGATAGCAATTTGTAAAGTGTTGCATGTGAAGATTGCAATACAACTTCCACTGTTTAGAATCAACCATAATCTTGTTCATTATACAATGATACAACACTTGATACAATTTATACATCATGATCATACACTAATATGTATAACCAAATTAAATGTTCCCTCTTGATCCAAACCCTCCTTCAGAAATAAGGTACTTCACTACATGTTTGTGTCCTTTCCTCCTAGCCACTGTCAAGCAGTCCTCTCCACTTGTATTAACATCAAACTTCCTTCTTCCAAATAAGGGCAATAAGTACTTGATAACTTGGAGATGGCCCTTAAGACAGGCCAAGTGTAGAGCACTGTATCCATACTACAAGATAATCATAATTACGAATATAAACATGAAAACAAACATATACAGTATGTTTTGGGTCAGTTGTCCAGACAGGACTTGCAATCGATAATCGGTAAAAAGGTTATCGCTGCATGGTTATGTCATTCTAGTGGGAAAGTTTGTTCAAATGATAGTCGTGAGTGCTAACTAATTACCTATTTCAATGTCCGGTTTGGACAACCGACCCAAAAAGTACTGTATAAGTATAGATATGGTACACTTGTAGTTAATATGTAAATCAACATTATCTACTTCAAATTGTTCACTAGACTATGGGGACAGCATATACTACTAATCATCCAAAATGGAGTGGAATTTACTTGTTTACATAATATTGCTGATCATGTGACCTCCAGCCAATGGGATCCATCTGAGAAGGTCACATGACTGACACGTTTTCTTAGTTAATTCAGCCAAATAAGAGTTGGAACAAACAGGCGACCTTCCAATCAGGTCAAGGAATACCTCATCCACCTGTATGTAGTGATTATTATAGAGTGACCTAAACATTTGTGCTGATTCAAAGGCACCAGTGCCACTATTCAGTACCTATATATAGGAAATTATTTTAGCATATCAGTGAGAAGACCTAACTTAAAGACAGTAGTCACAGAGACAAGCTAGTATTAGAAACTAGTGTTTAGTTGTAAAATTGTGTCACTGCAAGCTTTGTAAGATTATGAATTTAAAATACGTATTCCCTTATCAAAATAATGTATTTCAATTTTGTATCATCTCTGTGATGTATATAGTTCAAATGTTGTTGCTCTACTAATTCTGGTCTAACTATTACATAATAATCAATAATAATATTTTATGTGCTTTTGAAGCATCCATTTGATTATAATTGAAATTAAAGATTAAGAAAGTCCTTTGCAAAGTCCCATCAGGCTACACCCTTCTGAACTAAATAAATAAACAGTCATATAGAATTAACGAAAACTAAAAGATTTTCAAATTGATTTGTTCTACAAATGTCTATTATCTAATCAAATCAAAAAAATGACTTTCTCTTATAAATCATCATATGTGACCTTCCACAGTAATCCTGTAAGTTATATAATTATACAAAGATACTTTTGCAGCGTCAATACAGCATTCACAATTAATATCTACCAACACAAGTTGAATAGCTTAATTCTTACCTATGTATGTACACTATTTCTTTATACTCAATGACTGTGGTATATGTACTATCCAACACTGACTACAACAGCACTTACTTGTTATACAGAGAAGTGTCTTACCTTGTTCTTGTGGTACACATTAGCTTTACGTTCCTCTGTCAGATGTTGTACTACTTGTAACTGACCATATTGACAGGCTAGCAGTAGAGCTGTGGTACCATACTAAAGTAAGAAATATGTAAATTCATTGAAATCAGTTATAACACTTCAATCACTGCACTTCAGACAAGTGCTAAACAGATAGATACGTAGTTCACAATATTATACTGTTAAACTACATATTAACATAAACTACTTAAATTTACATATAACATAAATGCTTAAAGTCATAAGTAACTACATTACATGATCAGTCATGGCATGATCATTTATGGGATATCTTACAAATGCTACATACAAACTTTTATATCATCACTAGTTGCTATTTCTATGATATATTACACCAAATAACAGTGTCAACCATATGATATATCAACTTCAAATGTACAGTTCTATATACTAAAAGATTTATTTAATGTATAGCTTTAATTAATCAACACTTTTACAAGTTAATACTTACATTGCTTTCCTCTTCTAAATTAACACCATATCTATCAATTAAGCAAATGATGATGGTTTGTTTACCATACATAGCTGCCTTCATTAGAGGAGTCACACCTTCCTGTGTACATAAGAAGGGAAATATTTGAGATTGGAAACTTCAACGTATAACAAGTTATAGTTAACATCATTTATTCCAAACCAAACACATTATTATATACAATATACACTTTATAGGTACAAACATTGTTACAAATCCTTATACACTATTGTACTTCTAAAATTATAATTAGTACATATAACTAGTACATACAACTAGTACATACAACTAGAACTGTTTATGAGCATTTTGTATCTCACTCTTCTTTCTTAGTTGTTTTCATAATAAAATATTCTATCAGTGATTATCATCTAATACAGATACCCTCAAATAAACCTACAAGTTCTCACAAAGTCAATTAATAATACCAGCGGATCCTATTTTTAAGAATATATATATATACGTATGTACTGGTGGATATAGCAAATACTTAACATGTAATCACACTATTGTAGTTCACCATTCCTTATACAATTACCCCAGTTACCTCACTATAGCAATATAAGAGACACTAACTCATTTCTTACCTTATTCCTTTCTTCAGGAGAGAACTTCAGTTCTTCAACAATGAGGCTCACCATTACAGGATTGTCTTGTATATTTGTACTGGCAAAGTGAATTAGACTGTCTCCATATACTTCAACATCCTGGAATTTACCAGCTTCTATGAACTTTGGTAGTAGGAACTCCAGCAAATCCACATTGCCACTAAAGGCAGACCAGTGTAAGGCATTTACATTATCCTGGATTAGGAAGCATAAGACAGGAGCTTAAAGGTTTTTGATAAAGACGAGATATAGACATTTAGAAACATACTACAGTAGAATCTCATTATAACGAAATTGCTTATAGTGAATGTCTCAGTATAGTGAAGTACTTTGTTAGCCCCAGCAAAAGTTGTATACTATTATATTCATTCAATATAGTATATATTCAATATAAGGAACTAATTTGGTCCCCTTTGAGCTTCACTATAATGAGATTCCACTGTATATACCATACACTTGCACTATATCAACTCCTAAACAGTATGTTTTATATGCAAATTAGTGAGAATTTGTGTCCAAACACTGGACACTAATATACTCAACATTACAGGGATATCATGGATTACTTGAATAACAATGTAAAGATTTAGTGAAATAGGATTAGCTATATAAAAAGATTAGTGAGTCATTTCTATACAATGTTTTAACAAACACATCCTTGTTTATCTATACTTTCAAGGGGACTAGTGGTATATGCCAGATAAATGGAATATTTGATTACAATTATGTCAATTATGCAATGTCTGTTCAAAGGCTAAGTGACAAAAGTGGGAGATTAAGTAAATATTTAAAGAAGATAACACAGTCTTCTGTGGAACTTTGGAGGATTTGCCATCTCGGGTGATATACTAGTTTGCCATTTGCTGAGACATTGGTCTCACAAGTACTAAGATAAGACTTCATTGCTAAACAATTCCTCATCTACTTATCAGAGAGTATTGTAATACCAATATTAACTAATACATACTTTAAAGAACCGGACTTAAAGCAATAATGATCTATACATAAATTAACAAGCTCCCTGTCACTAGTAAAGCTAGGTTGCCTGTAGTGATGACAGATCAGCTCACTCTCCCCCAGCTGCTGTGTTCTAAGAGGTGAGTAGACTAGCACCTCTGACTACAGAGCAGTTAAGGTTTTGTTTACTGTAATTACTTAAAAGGAACTTGTAGTTACTCTCTACAGTTGTAGTTAATATACGTACACATTAGAGGCAACTTTAACTTACACTTGTAGAATAAATAATTATGTTGTATAAATCTAATGTCACGTTCAGGACACATATAGTATATACTATATACACTTATGGAAAATGCATTTTTCACTTCAAATCATTATATAGTCTTTATTATAACCATTTCCACTGTAACAGTTATTTTGATTGCCTTCATGTGATAAATCCCTTTTCAAAAACAGAGACTACCGTAAATATGCCATGTTGTTCAATAATATACAGAACCATAAATTATATACTGTATTGCCATTGCGTAGACTATAATGAAGTCATTGATATACAGAGCTAACAGAAGTACAAACTGATCACATGAATTAACTGTATGGTTAATAGCTACAGTGTTTAGAAGGACATTAACATGTGTTTAGGTTGTGAAAATTAGGTAATCAAAGAGAATTAATTGTTTATTTACTAGTTCTCTATATCTAATAAGTAAACATACTATTCATACACTTCCTATAATACCACACTTAACTGACTAGAACTATATAGAATGATATAACTGATACTGTAGAATTGAAATCACTGTCCAACTAATGATAATTAAATGTACATTTTAAACACACCAGTTACACAATTAATTGCAACCAATGCCAATTATAATTGTAATCAATATAACTCACAATATCCACCAACACAAGTTGAATCCCTTAACTCTTACCTACACTATCTTTCATACCTAATGACTACTATCCAAACACTTGCTACAACAATACTTACTTGTTATACAGAGAAGTGTCTTACCTTGTTCTTGTGGTACACATTAGCTTTACGTTCCACTGTCAGATGTTGTACTACTTGTAACTGACCTTCCAGACAGGCTAGCAGTAGAGCTGTGGTACCATCCTAAAGTAAGAAATATGTAAACTCATTAAAATCAGTTATAAACCTACAATCATTGAAATTCATACAAGTGCTATACTGATATATAGTTCACAATATTATGTTGTTAAAACATAAAGTACTTAAATTTATATATAAAAATGTTAAAATCACAAGTAACTACATTACATGATCAGCCATGGCCCTCGCTATCTTTCAAGTGCTACATACAAACTTTTATATCATCACTAGTTGATATTTCTATGATATGTTACACCAACTAACAGAGTCAACCGTATGGTATATCAACTTCACATGTACTAGTAAGATTCAAGGGCAGTTATTTAATGTATATAGCTTTAATAAATACAACTATTACATATTAATACTCACATTGCTTTCCTCTTCTAATTTGACACAATGTGTATCAATTAAGCAACTAATGATGGCTTGCTTACCATACATGGCTGCCTTCATTAGAGGAGTTGCACCTCCCTGTGTACATAAGAAGGGAAATATTTGAGATTGGAAACTTCAACATACAACAAGTTATAGCTAACATCATTTAATTCCAAAGCCAAACACACATTCATTTATTGTTTACAATATACACTTTATTGATATAAACATTGTTACAGATCCTTATACACACCATTGTACTTCTAAAATTATAACTAGTACTGTACATACAATTAGTACATACAACTAGTACATACAACTAGTACATACAACTAGTACATACAACTAGTACATACAACTAGTACATACAACTAGTACATACAACTAGTACATACAACTAGTACATACAACTAGTACATGCAAATAGTAGTTATGAGTTTTGTTGCATTAAGAGATGATTGGCATGTAAAGATTTAAAGGAACATTGAAATTTAAAACTCGTAATCTTTTACAGTATGTTTAACTCCTATACTTGAAATAACCCCCCACCTTTAACTCAAAATAATGAAGCGTCTAAGTATGATTTAACAATTATAGCTTCGAAATGTCAGGGACTGGAATAATGACCAATGAGAAATTAGAGGATCCCTTTGCTGACTTGGATGAAGACAAATCCACAATGGACAAGGACCAACATGCATGTAATTAACTTAGTTATCATTTGTTATGTCTCACTCTTCTTTCTTAGTTGTTTTTATAATAAAATATTCTATCAGTGATTATCATCTAATACAGAAGCAATGATAACCTCAAATAAACCTACAAGTTCTAACAAAGTCAAGATTAAAAATACCCATACATCCTATATAAGTATATATGTTATACATATGTATGTACTGGTGGATGTAGCAAATACTTAACATGTAATCACACTACTGTAGTTTACCATTCCTTATACAATTACCCCAGTTACCTCACTATAGCAATATAAGAGACACTAACTCATTTCTTACCTTATTCCTTTCTTCAGGAGAGAACTTCAGTTCTTCAACAATGTGGCTCACCATTGCAGGATTGTCTTGTTCATTTCTACTGGCATAGTGAATTATACTGTCTCCATATACATCAACATCATGGAGTTTACCAGCTTCTATGAACTTTGGTAGTAGGAACTTCAGTAAATCCACATTGCCACTACAGGCAGACCAGTGTAAGGCATTTCCATCATACTGGATTAGGAAGCATAAGACAGGAGCTTAAAGGTTTTTGACAAAGAAGTGATAAAGACATTCAGAAACATATACTATATACTATACACTTGCACTATACCAACTCCTAAACAGTATTTTTTTACATGTAAATTAGGGAGAATTTGTGTCCAAACACTGGACACTAATATACTCAACGTTACAGGGATATCATGGATACTTGATTAACAATGGCCCTTATGACAGGCAAAGTGTGGAGCACTGTTTCCATACTACAAGATACACATACGTAATTATGGATTTCAACATGAAAACAAACATACAAGTGTAGCAATGGTACACTTGTAGTTAATATGTAAATCAGCACTAGTATCTAATTCAAATTGTTCACTAGACTATGGGGATGGCATATACTACTAATCATCCAAAATGGAGTGGAATTTATATGTTTACATAATATTGCTGATCATGTGACCTTCTGATCAAGTCAATAGTGGCACTGGTGCCTTTGAATCAGCACAAATGTTTAGGTTGGTAGACGTTGTGCTCTACCACCTGTGGTCCAAATATTACATAATAATCAATACATTGCTATCAATGCAAATGTGCCACTCAAACTGTAAACCAATCAATCAATATTCCACCCCATACTAACAACAAATCTACTTCAGAGAAATGACATATATTGTACTTTTGAAGAAAATTATTTGAACTATACATATATACAGTTACATGCACTAACACTCATCATGAAAAAGATTACAGAGAGAGAGTTAATGACACAACTCCAAATGCTAAGTGACCAAAGTCTTATCTTTGTCGGGAGACTGAAGTTAAGTATCATTGAAAGACAACAAATGACAAGTCTATTTTAATGTAGCAGTCACTTTACTGGTACTCTACTGGTAAGGAAACCTCAATTGTTTAACTGCAATAGTAATTATTGGCAGGTTTGCTTCTCAAAATCCATTACATGCTTTATTGATGAGCAAAACAGAATATAGTCTGCATGCATTCAACTGAGTTGTGTGCCTCAACCTTCTCCCTAAGTAACAAATCTGGTATCTACCAACACAAGTTGTATCCCTTAACACTTACCTACACTGTATCTCTATACCCAATAAGTATATGTATACTATCCTTAAAGTATAAGTATATGTATACTATCCGTATACTGGATGGATGGATGGATGGATATTGATGCTTTAGGATTGACGTTCCCCTATTATTTTTCCCTAGGGTTTAGATCTTAAAGTTCCCCTATTATTATCCCCTAGGGTTTAGATCTTAAAGTTCCCCTATTATTTTTCCCTAGGGTTTAGATCTTAAAGTTCCCCTATTATTTTCCCCTAGGGTTTAGATCTTAAAGTTCCCCTATTATTTTCCCCTAGGGTTTAGATCTTAAAGTTCCCCTATTATTTTCCCCTAGGGTTTAGATCTTAAAGTTCCCATATTATTTTTCCCTAGGGTTTAGATCTTAAAGTTCCCCTATTATTTTTCCCTAGGGTTTAGATCTTAAAGTTCCCCTATTATTTTTCCCTAGGGTTTAAGTGTTAGTGACTCCTGATCAGGTAAATGCTTTTAAACTTGCAGTCTTTTCTCATTATATGCACTTTCAGTATGATTCAGTTTATAATCTAATATATAATGTCAGAATTAATGAAGATATTTCAATTAATAATAATATTCAAATTATCTTTAATCCATAGTGTTTACAAGTTTCAAATATTTTTATAAAACAACCTACGTATGAGTTATTTATTGTAAAATATATGGGTTAAACTTATACATATATACGTATATAGTACAATAAATATAGCTAAAGAGTAGAAATTAATATTATTTCCATGTGTACTTTACGTAGCACAATACACTCACGGCATCTTCTTCTTCCACATTATGCCCTGCATCCAACAAGAGCTTCAAGACCTCCATATCTCCACTTCTACCAGCTTGTAGCAAAGACTATTAGTTTGGGATCAAATAAAGAATGATATTTTATTTGAATCATGCATTGAATGTTGATTATACATAATATAAGTCTTATATACAATATGTATGCATATGAATGTACACAAATACAGTCATGGCTGTTTAGTATGGCCTTTGATAATCCAGTTCCCTCGATATCAGGATGACTTTTCAGGGAAACAGGTCTTAATAGTATAATTATTTTGTACATGAGAAACCAGCCCTTAGTTTACCTTTTGTATATCTACATATACGAATCAATCACACATATGGTGATCTGTATATATAAAAAATGTACACTTTCAATTCCTTATATGGTCAATATTTATTGTAATGGATGGGAATGGAATAAGAACTGTACATCTGCAAAACCTACTCCTTTCTTCTTCTTTCTGGACAGAGATCTTTCCTTCTTTGTAGCATAGTCCCAAAGTTCCTTCAACTGTAAATGTAGCTTTCCAAACATGTTTGAGACAATTTCAGAGTTAACTCTCACAGCTTTAATCACAGCATCACAAGTATATGTCTCCTTCAGTTCCTAGAAGAGGTGGAAAAGAAATTAAAATATTCTACTAGCAGGACACAAAGCCTAAATGTACAGTTTTAGAAATGCATTTGTCACATGTTGGTATATTGTATGCATAAACGCATTATTTCTATATAGACTACCTCAATACTGCCTTCTTCTGACTTCAGACTTTTCTTCAGATTAATCATCATTTTCAAATCTGCCAAATCTTCTGATTCACTCAAACTCTTCATTTTCTCTTCTACTTGAGATAAAATGGCTGCCTTGGGTTCAATTTGCAGCTGGTATTTGTAGAACTTGTCTTTTATCAAAGAAACCTTTCAAGTAAAGATATGTACGTTAAGTAAATTCATAAATTACAAATTAGCATTCCAAATATTATGTAAATCATTCGGTTATTATTCACATAGGTAACAGAGGAGTGGCAGTGGTCACCATAGCAACTAGGTATAAGCTATATATATAATGTCTACATGCACATACAACACTATATAAATAAGTATCAGGTTGTATATATACTATATCCACAGACCCAAAGAATACAATTTGTACATTGTGTAGTCACTACTTACAACATCCTCCTCTAATATAGTTTGCTTTTCTTCCTCTTTCTCACGACTGGATTTCTCTTCAAGTTGCCTCTTCAGTGACTCCACCTTCTCAACCAAGTCTACATCCACCAACTACAGACAAGTTAATACTTACATTGGTCTATACTTGTGATACTTGTACATCAAATGTAACAACATCTGTATACATACACAGTACATGGATGATACAAACTTGTGCTAGTGAGATGTTACATTGGTGAAGAATACAATCATTTAGAATGAGTGTGCTACTGTCAATCTCACCTCTTCCAACTGCTTCACTTCTCCTCTACATTTCAACAACTTTTCCCTTGTTCTCTTCAACTCGTTCTGTGACTGACTCAGTTCTTCTTCTTTGGCTCTCAGTTTAGTCTTTAGAGCATGAAGCTCCACCATTGTCATGTGGTGCATTCCCTCCATACTCTTCATCTCTGCCTTATGTTTCTCTCTGGAATGACTTGGAGTTTTCTGAGCAAAGGAAATCACATACAACCTAACCATACGAACAACAGCTATGCAATTGAACCACAACTACTATGATAAGACCTTAATTAGAATAGTCAGTATTATACAATATCAGGTTTATAATGCATGCGGTTGACAAGTATAAAAATAATATTAAATAAGCCAGGAATATATGATATATACACATATAATTATGACATTAACATGGATTGAATACATTAATACAAAATGTACTGGCCAAAGCAACAGACACAATTGCTATAACTAATAATTCCTTGTATATCATATACTGTGGACATCACTGCTAAGACTATCACTGGGACAGAATCAAAGTGGTTCATACACTGATTTGGTGGGATAAACTACCCAATATAATATGCAAGTGGGAGGCAAGAGATACAAATATGGCACAAATTTAATATGATGTTAATTGTCTTACAGACACGTAATGATGTACTCACTGAAGGAACATGAAGAGTTCCAAGTTGAACATCAATAGCAAAGTAACCAAACACGATTGCCTTCTCAACTCCAAACTCTCTCAGCTGACAAACATGTGACAGTAGGATTGGAGCAATCATCACCGCAGCTTCCTTCATCAGTCGGAACATCACCATGGTGCAGCCTACAGCAAATCCTTCAAAGAGAACGCGATCAATACCAAGGGTTTCTGTTAAGTAGAACTGCAAGCGAAATAGCTCAGCCAACATGTAATCAGCGGGATCCCGGTTGACCTTAATCCCCAAGTGGGCGTGGTTGTCATCAGCAGGAAGCACTGCTCTTCCCTTTGGAAGATTTCCAAGTGCTTCTGTGGCAAACTTGATAACATTAAAGTGGTGGTCAGAAAGGAATTCCTTAAGGGCTTCTGTTTCTCCTATAGCTTCTGCAGCTTCAGCAATCAGTCGCACATCCAAGGGACTGCTCCATTCAAAAATGTAGTCGAGGATATCATCTTCAGATAGTGGAATGTCTACCTGAATCTGCTTGCTGAAATGACCTTTAATTCCAGTGCGGACTGTACGATGAAGACTTTTCAACTGCTTCACATTTAGATCTAAGAGATAGTTTCCCAATTTCCCATGTATTGAAGTGTACTTTTCTTTAAGCGTAAATGCTCCTGGATATTTTAAGAGTTCCTTTCGATCCTCAAAGGCTTTAATGACGGGTTTCCAGGTGTCAATCTCTGAGATGTTGGAAAGTGGAGGTGTTGACTGAGCTACTGTAGCTGGTGGGGGTGGGACTGGCTTAGGAGGTGTGGCATCTGAAGTGAGAAGGGCACTATTATAATGCATACAATGATATAATTATTATGTATATTATATTCCATTCATTACTTGAACTAAGGTATAACTTACTTGCTAAATATTTATCAATTAGTTCCGCTAGTTCTTTATGGTTACCACGAGAAGTGTCCTCCTTAAGTGCGGTAGACAGATGTTTTAACTTCTTCTCATTCGGATCAACAACTAAAATCTCATAGAGAGCTCTGTTAGCTGTTCCTAATTCTGGTACTAGCGAACCAACTCGCTCCAGTTCGCTAGTAGTGATAGCACCGAGTTGATGAAGACGAGTTGACACTCTACGAACATCACAGTTGTTTACCAACTGATCGTGTAGTAGCTGGATGAAAGAGCGAATTTGGTCTGTAAGTAGCTGCGACGATTGCTCTACATATGTACAAACAGGAAAAGTATCAAAGTTGAGCGAATGTACCTATTCAACTTAGTTACTACTCCCGTTTACATCGATAAGGTACTGGCTAATTACGTACGTATACGTAATTAGGATAGGCTATGGTTGAATTAATTTATATATATGTACCAACTCTAAAATTCAATGATACAGAGACATCACTACCTACCTTCAGACATTTTGTCAGCCAGGGCGACATACCGAAGTCTGGCCTCTCTACCAGGGATATTACCCTTTAATTAACTATAGGGATAGCTACCTAATTCAATGCCTTATCAATAAGTTAAATCATAGATATATCATGATATGGTTAAATAAACACATTTTAAAAGTTACTGTGGCAATGCTTGCTACAGTGACTAGCGCATCTGGAAACATTATGTAAATATACAAGTATTTCGAGTTTAAAACTCGAATTAACTCGAACTACTTGGACGCATCGTTGGGCTTTAATATACCTATATATTCTTAATCCTAACAATTGAGAACGATTAAGTGTCCTGAACATTATAAATAGCGCGACAGAAAAGCTTCGTTAACGAAAGCTTGCTTTCCCTGAACGCCGCCATTTGCAACAACGATATATTGACGTATAAATACTGTAAATAGATTATATAAATAATTCATATGGCTCCAGGGAAGGACCTAGCAACAGATATGTCGTAGAAAACGTTTTTGCGCAAGCTTTACGTTACATAGTATTAGTATAGCTGGTTTCTCAATATGTGCCTACATATTTCGTTATGTATATACGTATTTGGTTTAAAGCTACATAAAAATTCTTTAGCTACGAACTACATACATACGTATGTATATAATTGTTTAAATTTACATTTAAGTATACATGTGGCATGTTTTACTTGTACATATGTATATAGATGAAGTGTCGAATAGTTAATCAGAGGAAAAGATAAGAGCCATATTTGCTACGCAGAAGGAGGATCTTATTAAACATCTCCATGACAACCAGGATGAAATTTATAAGATGCAAAATGAAGTTAAAGCAAGTCTGGCTAAGCGATCTGATTCCTTTGCACTGAGTGAGTATGTATCCATGGTAACTGAAGCTGAGAAGCATCGCGTGGAAGGAGCTCACAGTAGAGTTCAAGTGAGATCTCTGAGAAAACTGGTGAAGCAGCTGCAGCAAGATATGGACAGGAGCAACAGGTTAGCTTGGAGATACAGTATATACTAACCTTACTATATGTATATATGTACATACCAGTATGTGTGTAGGTGCACACAGTATACAGCTAAATAGTGTGATGTTTCCATTTCTCTTGCAGATTACTAGCTTGCACAATTGGGTTTATCCAGGATGTGGAACCGTGCTTCAGTCGGAACACCATTCTCCTCAACAAGTATCGAGCTCTGGTGAGGCAGCTTCAAAGTGAGAAGGGAGTAGCATGGGCAGATGAGGACCAGGAGGCCCATGAGAGCATGTTTAGATCATCAGTCCAGTTGGATTCCCCTCCTGTACACTCAAAGACCACATCTCCCACATCACCTGCAACTGGTGACTCAAAGACCACATCCCCCACATCACCTGTAGCTGGTGACTCAAAGACCACTTCCCCTACATCACCTGCAGCTGGTGACTCAAAGACCACTCCCCCTACATCACCCAGTAATTCAGAGGGTTCTCCCCTTTCTTGACCTAATTTACATTTGAAGAGTACATCTGTAAGAGGCAATACCACTCCATATCCACTGGCTTCAAAGCAGGCTGTACCTCCTGGTGAAATGTCAACCATGCCTCCTCCTAGCTCAGTGTTAAATCTACCACAACCTCCTGTTAGCATTATGCCACCTCCCTCCAGCAGTGTCCTCTGTACACCAGTAAGGGTGACAGCACTCACCTCTTTCAGCTCCTTCACGCCCTCTCCAGCTGTGGTACGCCTCCTCAGCTCAATGAAGACTATGCGCCACTCCTCCTTAGGTAAGAAGGTCCCTGAAGCAGTTAGACCTGTCATCCAACCATTTGAGGAGAAGCAGAGAAGAAATGGCATCACACCAATTGGAAACAAAAGTAACAGTCAAAGGAAGACCACATTACGCAACAGTGAACGCTCTTTGAAGTCAAACACAGTCTCCAGTCCTGATGATCTACCAAATAGAAGAATGGACTGTGAATGAACACAAAATGGAGTTCTAAAGAGGTCACATGACACTCATTCAGCTAGAAGGACACCCAAGAATCACCAAAAACTTTTAAAGGTCTTAGGTATGGATTATTTAATTGTCATCTTAATGTCGTCAATACCCTTTTCACCAGAGCTTCAATCAGAAAATGTTGAAACCCATTTAACATCTGCTGCATTTTTACATAATAAAATATACATAGTTACCAATACGAGTAACCAATACATCAGATATGTAGATATAATATGTTACTGTTATATGCATATGTAAAAATAATCTAATGCACTACATGTTATGCCTATTCTTAAAAAATAAATTTAAAAGCCTATATATAGGGAACTAAACCTGGTGAGAGCTTTGGATGAGGATACAGGAGTCTTGTCTTCCTTCTTTTGTACCACTGGGCTTTTTCTTGATCTTTTGTGAATCTTTGGCCATCCCAGTATGTATATATGTACGTATAATAATGATAATTGCATATATCTGTACATACATGCACGATACTCTTTCTCTTGGCTTGTTTTATGTACGAACATACATACAATATCATATGTATGATACATTTCTCTTGTTGTAGGAGACAAACCTCCAGAAAAAGTAAAGTCAAAACAACCAAACTACTTAACTCTAACTAAAGCTGCTGCTTCAAAGAGATATGTCACTAAATCCTCTAGATATTCAAAACGGTTTGTATCACAGTATATATGTATATATGTATATGTATATGTATATGATAGGTTACTGTTGGCTGTCTTTAGGTATATACATGTACGTACGTATGTACATAGTATAGTCCATAAGTATATAATTAATAAAACATTACAATATTTCCTGTAATATACGTACAGTAGATATGTATGGTTGACATCAGAATAAACAATAACAGAATAAAAATAGTTCTCCTATATATTATTATTCTTACTCTTATTATTATTAAAGTGCCCGTGCATGTACATACATTAATTATAAGGTGTAGATAAATACCAACCAGTTCTGGTTAAGGGGCACATGGTTATACCTGGACACGTATAAACCATCGCCACTTAAGGCTACCAGGCCGTCCTCCCAGGTACATAGCCCGACTGCCTTATTATTTATTAGCAAAAACCTGGATTAGGATATTTCATATTCTTTCTTTAATAATGTACCTACTGTAGAGGTCACTTTGACAAAGAGAACTGTTACTCAATCTCATCTTCATTTTCAAGCAACAGAAGAACAGTTACAGGACATTGAATAAGAGATGTTACATATATACATAGAAAAATGAATTTTAAATAAATGTATTATATATAGTCTTTAGATGATTGTTTATAATACTTTCTTTTGTGTTGTACTATTGTTCTATTGTGTATAATTAAAGAATTTGAGATATCAATGTTTCGATGATTAGCTTGAAAACATGTACTATAGCTACCCATTCAAGTATAAACAATTGCAAATTGACTAAAATACAAATGCAATTTATATGTAACTGCAAAAGATCTACTTAGATATATACATACAGGGTAAGTTGCCATGCAATATTATTTATGAAATTAATGATTTATAAATTACTTCATGATTGATATCAGCATGAATAATTAATACCCCAATTTTCTTACATGTACATATATATACATCTACTTTGGAGTTTAAAAGGCCTATAGAGAACTAAACCTATAGGCCTATGAGAGAGCTTTGCAATTGGATGAGGGCAAGAGGTTAACGTTTCTCCTATTTCTACTTCTCCACTAGGCCAGACAGCTGTTTGTATGTGTGTGAAGATTGCAATACAACTTCACTGTTTAGAATCAACCATAATCTTGTTCATTATACAATGATACAACACTTGATACAATTATACATCATGATCATACACTAATATGTATAGCTAAATTAAATGTTCCCTCTTCATTCAAACTCTCCTTCAGAAATAAGGTACTTCACTACATCTTTGCGTCCTTCCCTCCTAGCCAGTGTCAAGCAGTCGTCTCCATATGTATTAACATCAAACTTCCTTCTTCCAAATAAGGGCAATAAGTACTTGACAACTTGGAGATGGCCATTAAGACAGGCAAAGTGTAGAGCACTGTATCCATACTACAAGATAATCACAATTATGAATATAAACATGAAAACAAACATATACAGTATGTTTTGGGTCGGTTGTCCAGACAGGACTTGCAATCGATAATCAGTAAAAAGGTTTATCGCTGTATGGTTATGTTGTTCTAGTGGGAAAGTTTGTTCAAATGGTAGTCGTGAGTGCTAAACAATTACCAATTTCAATGTCCGGTAGGGACAACCGACCCAAAAAGTACTGTATAAGTATAGATATGGTGCACTTGCAGTTAATATGTAAATCAGGACCAGTATATCTACTTCAAATTGTTCACTAGACTATGGGGACGGCATATACTACTAATCATCTAAAATGGAGTGGAATTTATATGTTTACATAATAGTGCTGATCATGTTTATCTACAGCCAATGGGATGTATCTGAGAAGGTCACATGACTGACACTTTTTTCTTAGTTAATTCAACCAAATAAGAGTTGGAACAAACAAGTGACCTTCCAATCAAGTCAGTAGTGGCACTGGTGGCATTGAATCAGCACAAATGTTTAGGTTGGTAGACATTATGCTCTACCACCTGTGGTCTAAATATTACATAACAATCACTACATATGGGTACATTAGGTATTCAGTACATATGGGAAATCATTTTAGCATATCAGTGAGGAGATCTAACTTAAAGACAGTAGTCATAGAGACAAGCTAGTATAAGAAACTAGTGCTTAGTTGTAAAATTGTGTGACTGCAAGTTATGCAAGATTATGTACAGTATTAAAAATAGTTATTTCAATTTTGCATCATCTCTCATCATTCTGGTCTAACTGTTACATAATAATCAATACATTGCTATCAATGCAAATGTGCCTCTCAAACTGTAAACCAAACAAGCAATATTCCACCCCACACTAACAACAGATCTACTTTAGAGAAATGACAAATATTAATATGTGCTTTTGAAGCATCCAGCATAAAGAATAGCATGTGATGTATCCCATGATTATTATTGAAATTAGATTAAGAAAGTCCTTTGCAAAGTCCCATCAGGCTACACCCTTCTGAACTAAATAAATAAACTCATATATAGAATTAACAAAAACTAAAGATACATTTTGACTAAGTTCTACAAATGTCTGTTACCTAATTAAACTATAATAAATTGATTCTCTCTTATAAATCATATGTGACCTTCCACAGTAAACAGGGTAATAATAAGTAATAAGTTATAAAATTATAAAGATACTTTTGCAGCGTCAACACAATGTTCACAATTAATATCTACCAACACAATTTGAATCACTTAGCTCTTAACTTTATACTTAATGACTATGGTACGTATATGTACTATCCAAACACTTGCTACAACAACACTTACTTTTTACACAGGATATCTTACCTTGTTTTTGTGGTACACATTAGCTTTACCTTCCTCTGTCAGATGTTGTACTACTTGTAACTGACCTTCCCAACAGGCTAGCAGTAGAGCTGTGTTACCATTCTAAAGTAAGAAATATGTAAACTCATTGAAATCAGTTTTAACACTTCAATCACTTCAGACAAGTGATACACAGATAGATAGTTCACAATTATTATGTTGTTAAACTACGTACATATTAACATAAACTACTTACATTTACATTTAACAAAAATGTTAAACGTCTAACTACATTACATGATCAGCCATGGCTTAACCATCATATCAACTTTGCATTTACTAACAGACTTATTGCTTATTATACGTAGCTTAAATTAATCAACATTTTACAACTATTACATATTAATACTCACATTGCTCTCCTCTTCTAATTTGACAAGATGTGTATCAATTAAGCAACTGATGATGACTTGCTTACCATAACTAGCTGCTCTCATTAGAGGAGTTGCACCATCCTGTGTACATAAGAAGGGAAATATTTGAGATTGGAAACTTCAGCATACAACAAGTTATAGTTAACATCATTTAATTCCAAAGCCAACTACACATTATTTTATTTTATTTTATTGTTACTATTACAATATACACTTTATTGATTAACATTGTTGCAGATCCTTATACACATCATTGTACTTCAATGTAATACAATTAGTACATACAACTAGTAGGTATGAGTTTCGTATTGTTACTATTACAAATACTTAATATGTAACCACACTATTTTAGTTCACCATTCCTTATACAATTACCTTAGTTACCTCACTATAGCAATATAAGAGACACTAACTCATTTCTTACCTTACTCCTTTCTTCAGGAGAGAACTTCAGTTCTTCAACAATGTGGCTCACCATTGCAGGATTGCATGTCTTGTTTATTTCTACTGGCATAGTGAATTATACTGTCTCCATATACATCAACATCATGGAGTTTACCAGCTTTTATGAACTTTGGTAGTAGGAACTTCAGTAAATCCACATTGCCACTAAAGGCAGACCAGTGTAAGGCATTTCCATCATACTGGATTAGGAAGCATAAGACAGGAACTTAAAGGTTTTTGACAAAGAAGTGATATAGACATTCAGAAACATACTATATAACATACACTTGCACTTGAACTGTATGTTGTATGTATGTGCAACATTGAGAGCATACACTGGATACAAATATACTCAACATTAGAAGGATATCATGGATTAATTCATGACTATATATTTTCCACTGAGTGACACTGCGTTAGTTACTCAAAAATTAGTTGAACTATACATATATACAGTTACATGCACTAACACTCATCATGAGAAAGATTACAGAGAGAGAGTTAATTACACAACTCCAAATGCTAAGTGACCAAAGTCTTATCTTGGTCGGGAAACTGAAGTCAAATATCATAGAAAGACAACAAAGGACTATAATTAACACAATCTGGTATAAATCCTTAAATAAAACCTATTCAAAATTTGGGTCATTTAGCTGTTTCTAGTACAAAGTGTACAAATACCCTTTCAATATAAAATTATATACACTTGTACAAGAAACAGCTGCAAATTCCCAGATAGTGTGTATTAGACTAGTCTATTTTAACGTAGCAGTCACTTTACTGGTAAGGAAACCTCAATTGCTTTAACTGCAATAGCTGGTTCGCTGCTCAAAATCCATTTTATATGCTGTACTGATGAGCAAAACAGAATATAGTCTGTATGCATTTGACTGAGTTGTGTGGCTCAACCTTCTCCCTAAGTAACAAATCTGGTATCTACCAACACAAGTTGTATTCCTTAACACTTACCTACACTATATCTCTATACCCAATAAGTATATGTATACTATCCAAACACTTACAGTACAACAATACTTACTTGTTATACAGAGAAGTGTCTTACCTTGCTCTTGTGGTACACATTAGCTTTACGTTCCTCTGTCAGATGTTGTACTACTTGTAACTGACCTTCCTGACTGGCTACCAGTAGAGCTGTGTCACCATACTAAAGTAAGACACAATGCAAATTAAATTAATCAAATTAATAGAGTCAATTGTTAAGAACTGTATATGTACATAGATACAAATGTAATAGAAATCATTAATAATGATACAATAATTAGTCACTAAACACTACAAATTAATTATCATTGTTACCAGCCATAGACAGCTGTTTCCTTATTAGGACTCATCAGTATGGCATACAATGGAAGTTTGAGTGGCTAGTCTGCTAATAAGTACTCTCAAAAGCAAAAAAAGCTTATGGTTTCCTTATCAGCAGATAAGGTGGCTAGGGGGATACTCTGGTTCCCATCAAGCAAAATTGCTCATTGCACTCCTCAGGGGACATGAGTGGGTAGGAGTGATAGTGATGTTCAATGATGATATTGATGCTTTAGGATCGACGTTAGATTTTAAAGTTCCCTTATTATTTTTCCCTAGGGTTTAGACCTTAAAATTCCCCAATTTTTTTTCTCTAGGGTTTAGATCTTAAAGTTCCCCTATTATTTTTCCCTAGGGTTTAAGTGTTAGTGACTCCTGATCAGGTAAATACCTTAAACTTGCAGTCTTTTCTCATTTTATGCACTTTCAGTATATAATTCATTTTTATAATCTATACCATGTTAGAATTAATGAAGATATTTCAATTAATAATATATTCAAATTATCTATAATCTATAGTGTTTACAAGTTTCAAATATTTTTACAAAACATGAGTTATTTATTGTACAATATATGGGTTAAACTTATACGTATATACGTATATAGTACAATAAGTATAGCTAAGGAGTAGAAATTAATATTATTTCCATGATTACTTTATGTAGCACAGTACACTCACTGCATTTTCTTCTTCCACGTTATGCCCTGCATCCAACAGGAGCTTCAAGACCTCCAAATCTCCACTTCTACCAGCTTGTAGCAAAGACTATTAGTTTGGGATCAAGTAAAGAATGATATTCTATCTGAATCATGAATTGAATGTAGATTATACATAATATAAGTCTTATATACAATATGTATGTATGCATGTACACAAATACAGTCATGGCTGTTTAGTATGGCCTTTAATAATCCAGTTCCCTCAATATCAGGCTGACATTTCAGGGAAACGGGTTCTAATAGTATAATTTTGTACGTGAGAAACCAGCCCTTGATTTATCTTTTGTATATCTACGTATACGAAATTGACAAGTTAATCTAATGAATGTTAGCCGACCTACTGCCTAACAATTTTGGTCTGCAAAGTATGCTGATTTAGTATGTGCACTGGAAATGTACCAGTCAGTGATAAAGTATTACTTTTAAATTAGTGTGTGTTTTGTACTAAGAAAGAGCGCTTTGTTAGTTTATTCATACAATAATCTTACAATCATGGTTATGTCATGGTGTCAGGGGTGACATTATATAGACTTTCTTAATCCAGCAATGTTTGGAGAAACCAATGCAGTCGGATTGAACAGTCACGACTGTATTACATATAATCAATCAATCACACACATGGTGATCTGTATATATCTATAACAAATGCACACTTTCAATTCATTATATGGTCAATATTTATTGTAATGGAAGGGAATGCAATAAGTACTGTACATCTGCAAAACCTACTCCTTTCTTCTTTCTGGATAGTGATATTTCCTTCTTTGTAGCATAGTCCCAAAGTTCCTTCAACTGTAAAAGTAGCTTTCCAAACTTGCTTGAGACAATTTCATAGTTAACTGTCACAGCTTTAATCACAGCATCACAAGTATATGTCTCCTTCAGTTCCTAGAAAAGGTAGAAAAGAAATTAAAATATTCTGCTAGCTGAACATAAAGCCTAAATGTACAGTTTTAGAAATGCATTTGTCACATGTTGGTATGTATGTATGTATGCCTAGGATTCACAGAAGATCAAGATAAAGAAAAAGACAAAGACTCCCAGGATCACTGATGAAGGGTGGAATTACCAGAAACGGCTGTCTGACCCAGTGGAGAAGAAGACGAAAGAAGGGAAAAGAAGGAAGAAAAGACTCCTGTATCTTCATCCAAAGTTCTCTTCAGGTTTAGTTCCCCTATAGGCTCTTTTACAGAATAGGCATAGCATGTAGGAAAATGGTATCTTAGATTTTTCATGCATAAACACATTATTTCTACTACCTCAATACTGCCTTCTTCTGACTTAAGACTTTTCTTCAGATTAAACAAATCTGCCAAATCTGCTAAATCTTCCGATTCACTCAAACTTTTCATTTTCTCTTCCACTTCAGATAACATGGCTGCCTTGGGTTCAATTTGCAGCTGGTATTTGTAGAACTTGTCTTTTATCAAAGAAACCTTTCAAGTAAATATATGTATGTTAAGTAAATTCATAAATTACAAATTAGCATTCCAAATATTACTTCATTATTCACCTTACATAGGTAACAGAGGAGTGGCAGTGGTCACCATAGCAACTAGGTATAAGCTATATAATGTCTACATGCACATACAACACTATATAAATAAGTATCAGGTTGTATGTACTATATCCACAGACCCAAAGAATACAATTTGTACATTGTGTAGTCACTACTTACAACATCCTGCTCTGATAAAGTTTGCTTTTCTTCCTCTTTCTCACGACTAGATTTCTCTTCAAGTTGCCTCTTCAGTGACTCCACCTTCTCAACCAAGTCTACATCCACCAGCTGCAAACAGACACAGACAGGTTAATACTTACATTGGTGAAGAATACAATCATTTAGTGTGAGTGTGCTACTGTCAATCTCACTTCTTCCAACTGCTTCACTTCTCCTCTACATTTCAACAACTCTTCCCTTATTCTCTTCAACTCGTTCTGTGACTGACTCAGTTCTTCTTCTTTGGCTCTCAGTTTAGTCTTTAGAGCATGAAGCTCTACCATTGTCATGTGGTGCATTCCCTCCATACTCTTCATCTCTGCCTTATGTTTCTCTCTGGAATGAGTTGGAGTTTTCTGAGTAAAGGAAATCACATACAACCTAACCATACGACCAACAGCTATGCAACTAAACCACAACTACTATGATAAGACCTTAATTAGGATAGTCAGTATTATACAATATCAGGTTTACAATGCATACAGTTGACAAGTATAAAAATAATATTAAATAAGCCAGGAATATATAATATATACACATATAATTATGACATACACATGGATTGAGTACATTAATACAAAATGTACTGGCAAAAGCAACAGACACAATTGCTATAACTAATAATTCCTTGTATACCATATACAGTGAACATCACTGCTAAGACTATCACTGGGACAGAATCAAAGTGGTCCATACACTGATTTGGTGGGATAAACTACCCAATATAATATGCAAGTGGGAGGTAAGAGATACAAATATGGCTCAGTCATTAATTGGCACAAATTTAATATGATGTTAATTGTCTTACAGACATGTAATGATGTACTCACTGAAGGAACATGTAGAGTTCCAAGTTGAACATCAATGGCAAAGTAGCCAAACACGATTGCCTTCTCAACTCCAAACTCTCTCAGCTGACACACATGTGACAGGAGGATTGGAGCAATCGTCACCACAGCCTCCTTCATGAGTCGGAACATCACCATGGTGCAGCCTTCAGCAAATCCCTCAAAGAGAATTCGATCGATACAAAGGATTTCTGTTAAGTAAAGCTGCAAGCGAAACATCTCAGCCAACATGTAGTCATGGGGATCCCGGTTGACCTTCATCCCCAAGTGGGCGTGGTTGTCATCAGCAGGAAGATCTGCTCTTTCCTTTGGAAGATTTCCAAGTGCTTCTGTGGCAAACTTGACCACATTAAATTTGTGATCAGAAAGGAATTCCTTAAGAGCTTCTGTTTCTCCTATAGCTTCTGCAGCTTCAGCAATCAGTCGCACATCCAAGGGACTGCTCCATTCAAAAATGTAGTCAAGAATATCATATTCAGATAGTGGAATGTCTACTGGAATCTGCTTGCTGAAATGACCTTTAATTCCATAGTGGACTGCACAATGAAGACTTTTCAACTGCTTGTCAGATAGGTCTGAGAGATAGCTTCCCAATTTCTCATGCATTGAAGTGTACTTTTCTTTAAGCGTAAATGCTCCTGGATATTTTAAGAGTTCATTTCGATCCTCAAAGGCTTTAATGACAGGTTTCCAGGTGTCAATCTCTGAGATGTTGGAAAGTGGAGGTGTTGACTGAGCTACTGTAGCTGGTGGGACTGGCTTGGGAGGTGTGGCATCTGAAGGGAGAAGGGCACCCAGTATATATTATATATCATTACAATTCCTATAGTGATTACCCTGTTGGCACATCCGTGAGATTGATCTGTGGGAGATTATGTGTATGCATCAGAGTCAGTAGTGACACTAGATTACCTAGTTAGGTACTGAAACAAACTTACCAGTTTCATGTCAACATACATGAACTGGCTATCCCAATGCAATGGTCCTATCCTTCAAGTCAGCTAAATGACTTACTTGCTAAATATTAGTTGACATACTATTACTGAATTATTAGTTTGAGTGAGGCCTTAAGCTAGAACTAGTATACTTTCGGCCTTACATCATGCACAGTTCTACGTATACAGGTTTGCATTTTTAATTGTCAATTACCGGCTGCCCTCTAATAAAGTGCTTTTAAACTTACTTGCTAAATATTTATCAATCATCTCCGCTAGTTCCAGATGATTACCGTGAGAAGAGTCTTCTTTGAGCTCAGCTGACAGAATCCTCAGCTTCTTCTCGCTCGGGTCAGTAACCAAGATCAGGTACAGAGCGCTGTTAGCCGCTCTTGCCTCCTGTGTCCGCGAACCTATTCGCTGCAGTTCGCTTTCTGAGATAGCCCCACGGTGGTGGAGTGAGGTGGATATTCTACCCACATCGCTGTACTTTACCAACTGATCGTGAATACTCTTAACAAAAGATCTAATTTGTTGGGGAAGCAGCTTTCTAGGAGACAGATCTACACAAAACCATCAAATCAAAGGAAATTAGGGAAGTAGAAGGCAGAGTAAGGTAGATTACAAATGTACTGATTAAAATTACTGAATGAAACCATTAAAGTGCGTATCAGCTGTTCATCAAAGGTTTGTGTATCAGTTTATTATCTAGTGCAAATGATCGTAAGCTGTAGGTTTTCAACTCACCCCTTTCGGCCATCTTATATAAGCGTGCCACTCCCTTTTAGACTATATGTCTATATAATCTATGTAAACACGAGAGATCTATATATAGAAGAACAGCAAGACATAAGTGGATAGATATATGGATAGACCTTACTGCGTTGAAAATATCTTTTTACTGTGTACAGAGATTGTCAGAGATTGCTGCACTATACCCAATGGAAGCCTGTATGGCAACTTCATAGAGCTGCCTGAAATAAACAATATTCAGTGGTAAGTCACTTAGAATAGTGAAGTGTAAATATGCATTACAGACTTGCCTGTGATTCACTTCACTCAGTCTCTGACAAAGAGATTTTCCAACTTGATAGGCCTTTGATCTGTGTACTATGGTTGCCATGACATCAACAGGTACTCCATTCAGTAGTATGTCCATCTTTTTGGTGATATCTTTAGAGTTAAAGAAAGCATACAGGCTTCTTAACTAAAAGCTGAAAAGGATTAGTTATACCTTAAATATGGATTATGCCAATTCTCTATAAGTGTAAATGCATGTATTTTGGAAACAGGAAAAATAGCCTAGACTTACATGTATGTAGTTTCAACTTATAGAGTTGGATTTTACAATGAGCAGTTCCTGTTCCCTTTTCCATACTCTGATCAGGTGTACAATGAGACAATCAGAGATTTACACAGTTAAGATTTCTTACTGGTCTGAGCACTGAAGTGAGAACTGCAAAGCTGTCCCTGATTGATCTTGCTGGATCAGAGAGGGCTACGGTCACATGTAACAAGGGAGCTTGCATGAGAGAAGGAGCCAATATTAACAGATCTTTGCTGGCACTGGGAAATTTTATCAATGCACTGGCAAAAAAAAAGGTGGGCATTTCTCAAGAATATATAATAGCAACATACGTATGTATGTATGATGTAGCAATCATTTGAGTGATATTTGTATTTAATTTCTTTGCAGAACAAAACTGGTTATGTACGTACCTTACAGAGAAAGTAAATTAACCAGACTCCTGAAGGATTCACTAGGAGGATCATGTCAAACTGTCATGATTGCCAATATTAGGTATATAATTGTACGTACGTACTAATACGTAATACACACATGGTAATACATAGGTACGTACATTGGTATTTGAGAATACATACATAATAAGACATTTAATGTTATGCACTTTTAAATTATATTTTTTTTCAATTATTGCACATTTAATCAGACATGAATTGTTTTGTACTGTTTATCAATGTTGTTGATTGTTTGTGTTTAATATAGTCCATCAGCACTGACCTTTGATGATACTTATAATACTCTGAAATATGCAGACAGAGCAAAACAGATCAAGTCACAAGTAAGAAATCTTAACTGTGTACATCAACACAACATTGTGCACCTCAATATTTTTCCTTCCATGTTCTTCTACTCTCCCTCTACCACTCAGTTGGTTAGGAATGTGGTGAGCGTGGACTATCACCTGTCAAAGTACAAGGAGATCGTGGAGGACCTTCAGAAGGAGATCACTCATCTCAAATCAAAGCTGGCAACTCATGGTCCAATTAAAGGAGCGTTTGATAAAGTAGAGGCAGCCAGACTGAAGGCATTGATATCAGATGTGTATGGTTGCCATGGCAATGTACGCAAGGAGCTGGCAGAGGCTGAGTGTAGTGTTGAACTGTTGAATGCAAAAAGAAAGAGAAGAGAGATTCTGTATAGAAGATGTGAAACATTTAATATATCACAGGAAAGAAGAGATAATGTACGTATGTATGTGTTTAAAGCTACATAAAATGTACGTACGTACCTACGTATGTATGTGTATATCCTGTGTATATACATACATATTTCGTTACATTTAAAGCTACATAATGTACATATGCGTATATGTTATGTTTCTTTAGCTACAAACTACATACATATGTACATATATACGTATATAATTGTTTAAATTTACATTAAATATGTATATTTATATTTAAGTATACATGTGGCATGTTTTTCTTGTACATACGTATATAGATGAAGTGTCGAATAGTTGATCTAGAGGAAAAGATAAGAGCCATTGCTGCACAGAAGGAGGATCTTAGTAAACATCTCCATGACAACCAGGATGAAATTTATAAGATGCAAAATGAAGTTAAAGCAAGTCTGGCTAAGCGATCTGATTCCTTGGCACTGAGTGAGTATGTTTCCATGGTAACTGAAGCTGAGAAACATCGTGTGGAAGGAGCTCACAGTAGAGTTCAAGTGAGATCTCTGAGAAAACTGGTGAAGCAGCTGCAGCAAGATATAGACAGGAGCAACAGGTTAGCTTGGAGATACAGTATATACTAACCTTACTATATGTATATATGTACATACCAGTATGTATGTGTAGGTGCACACAGTATACAGCTAAATAATGTGATGTTTCCATTTCTCTTGCAGATTACTAGCTTGCACAATTGGGTTTATCCAGGATGTGGAACCGTGCTTCAGTCAGAACACCATTCTCCTCAACAAGTATCGTGCTCTGGTGAGGCTCTGGTGAGGCAGCTTCAAAGTGAGAAGGGAGTAGCATAGGCAGATGAGGACCAGGAGGCCCATGAGAGCATGTTTAGATCATCAGTCCAGTTGAATTCCCCTCCTGCACTCTCAAAGACCACATCTGCTTCAAAGCAGGCTGTACCTCCTAGTGAAATATCAACTCCTCCTAGCTCAGTGTCAAATCTACCACAACCTCCTCCTAGCTCAGTGTCAAATCTACCGCAACCTCCTGCTAGCTCAGTGTCAAATCTACCACAACCTCCTCCTAGCTCAGTGTCAAATCTACCACAACCTCCTACTAGCTCAGTGTCAAATCTACCACAACCTCCTCCTAGCTCAGTGTCAAATCTACCACAACCTCCTCCTAGCTCAGTGTCAAATCTACCGCAACCTCCTCCTAGCTCAGTGTCAAATCAACCTAGGCCTCCTGCTAGTATTATGCCACCTCCCTCCAGCAGTGTCCTCTGTACACCAGTAAGGGTGACAGCGCTCACCTCTTTCAGCTCCTTCACGCCCTCTCCAGCTGTGGCACGCCTCCTCAGCTCAATGAAGACCATGGGCCACTCCTCCTTGCATAAGAAGGTCCCTGAAGCAGTTAGACCTGTCATCCAACCATTTGAGGAGAAGCAGAGAAGAAATGGCATCACACCAATTGGAAACAAAAGTAACACTCAAAGGAAGACCACATTACGCAACAGTGAACGCTCTTTGAGGTCAAACACAGTCTCCAGTCCTGATGATCTACCAAATAGTAGAATGGACCTTAGAAGCATGCCCATCCCAAAGCTGGCATTTGAGGACAACTTTTGCTCTCCAGATCCTCCTCCTTGTAAGTCAGGGGACCCGCTGAATGAGACATTTACTGTGAATGAACACAAAAGTGGAGTTCTAAAGAGGTCACATGACACTCATTCAGCTAGAAGGACACCCAAGAATCACCAAAAACTTTTAAAGGTCTTAGGTATGGATTATTTAATTGTCATTTTAATGTTGTCCGTACCCTTTTCAACAGAGCTTCAATCAGAAAATGTTGAAACCCGTTTAACATCTACTACATTTATACATAATAAATTATACGTATGTAGTTACCATTACATTAGATATGTAGTACGTAGATATATATAATATGTTACCATTATATGCATATGTATAAATAATCTAATACACCACTTTCTTACATGTTATGCCTATTCTTAAAAATACATTAATAAGCCTATAGGGAGCTAAACCTGGTGAGAGCTTTGGATGAGGATACAGGAGTCTTCTCTTCTTCCTTCTTTTGTACCGCTGGGCCAGACAGCTCTTTCTGAGAATTCCACCTTTCACCACCAATGACCCTAGGATTCTTTGTCATTTCTTGATCTTTTGTGAATCCTTGGCCATGCCAGTATGTATATATGTACATATAATAATAATAATAATAATTGCATATGTATGAAACATTTCTCTTGTTGTAGGAGACAAACCTCCAGAAAGAGTAAAGTCAAAACAACCAAACTACTTAACTCTAACTAAAGCTGCTGCTTCAAAGAGATATGTCACTAAATCCTCTAGATATTCAAAACGGTTTGTATCACAGTACGTATATATGTACAGTATTACTGTTGGTTGTCTTTAGGTATATGTATGTAATTATAACTCATTAATATTATAGCTCACTATATATAAGCCTTATATTATAAGGTATACATATACATATACACATACACATACAATACATATGTAGTATAGTCAATGTAGAATAATATCTGCATGATGATGATGCATTTCTTTAATAATGTACGTACCTACTGTAGAGGTCACTTGGACAAAGAGAACTGTTACTCAATCTCATCTTCATTTTCAAGCAACAGAAGAACAGTTACAGGACATTGAATAGGAGATGTTACATATATACATACAAAAATGAATTTTAAATAAATATATTATATATAGTCTTTAGATGATTGTTTATAATGCTTTCTTTTGTGTTGTTCTATTGTTCTATTGTGTATATATAATTAAAGAATTTGAGATATCAATGTTTCGATGATTAGCTTGAAAACATGTACTATACGTAGCTACCCATTCAAGTATAGACAATTGCAAATTGACTAAAATACAAATGCAATTTATATGTAATTGCAAAAGATCTACTTAGATATATACATACAGGATAAGTTGCCATGCAATATTATTTATGAAATTAATGATTTATAAATTACTTCATGATCGATATCAGCATGAATAATTAATATCCCAATTTCTTACATGTACATATATATACATCTATATACTTCAGAGTTTAAAAGGCCTATAGAGAACTAAACCTAGGCCTATGAGAGCTTTGCAATTGGATGAGGATATATGCAAGAGGTTAACGTTTCTCCTATTTCTACTTCTCCAATAGGCCAGACATGTACAGCTGTTTGTATGTGTCATGAAGATTGCAATACAACTTCACTGTTTAGAATCAACCATAATCTTGTTCATTATACAATGATACAACACTTGATACAATTATACATCATGATCATACACTAATATATATAACCAAATTAAATGTTCCCTCTTCATTCAAACCCTCCTTCAGAAATAAGGTACTTCACTACATCTTTGTGTCCTTCCCTCCTAGCCAGTGTCAAGCAGTCCTCTCCACTTGTATTAACATCAAACTTCCTTCTTCCAAATAAGGGCAATAAATACTTGACAACTTGGAGATGGCCATTAAGACAGGCAAAGTGTAGAGCACTGTATCCATACTACAAGATAATCACAATTATGAATATAAACATGAAAACAAACATATACAGTATGCTTGGGTCGGTTGTCCAGACAGGATGTTGCAATCGATAATCAGTAAAAGTTTATCTCTGCATGGTCATGTCATTCTAGTGGGAAAGTTTGTTTAAATGTAGTAGTGAGTGCTAACTAATTACCTATTTCAATGTCCGGTAGAAACAACCGACCCAAAAAGTACTGTATAAGTATAGATTCGGTGCACTTGTAGTTAATATGTAAATCAGGACCAGTATATCTACTTCAAATTGTTCACTAGACTATGGGGACGGCATATACTGCTAATCATCTAAAATGGAGTGGAATTTTTATGTTTTCATAATATTGCTGATCGTGTTTATCTACAGCCAATGGGATGTATCTGAGAAGGTCACATGACTGACACTTTTGTCTTAGTTAATTCAGCCAAATAAGAGTTGGAACAAACAAGTGATCTTCCAATCAAGTCAGTACTGGCACTGGTGGCATTGAATCAGCATAAATGTTTAGGTTGGTAGACATTATGCTCTACTACCTGTGGTCTAAATATTATATAACAATCACTACATATGGGTACATTAGGTAGTCAGTACATATAGGAAATCATTTTAGCATATCAGTGAGGAGATTTAGCTTAAAGACAGTAGTCATAGAGACAAGCTAGTATTAGAAACTAGTGCTTAGTTGTAAAATTGTTTGACTGCAAGTTATGCAAGATTATGTACAGTATTAAAAATACTTATTTCAATTTTGCATCATCTCTCATCATGATGTATAAAGTTCAAATTTTGTTTCTCCACCAATTCTGGCCTAAATATTACATAATAATCAATACATTGCTATCAATGCAAATGTGCCACTCAAACTGTAAACCAAACAAGCAATATTCCAGAGAAATGACAAATATTAATATTTTATGTGCTTTTGAAGCATCCAAGAATAGCATCTGATGTATCCCATGATTATTATTGAAATTAAAAATTAAGAAAGTCTTTTGCAAAGTCCCATCAGGCTACACCCTTCTGAACTAAATAAATAAACTCATATATAAAATTAACAAAAACTAAAAGATGCATTAATTTTTGACTAAGTTCTACAAATGTCTGTTACCTAATCAAACTATAAAAAATTGATTTTCTCTTATAAATCATCATATGTGACCTTCCACAGTAAACAGGGTAATCCTGTACGTTATATAATTATACAAAGATACTTTTGCAGCGTCAACACAGTGTTCACAATTAATATCTACTAACACAAGTTGAATCGCTTAGCTCTTAACTTTATACTCAATGACTATGATATATGTACTATCCAAACACTTACAGTACAACAATGTAACAATACTTACTTGTTATACAGAGAAGTGTCTTACCTTGGCTTTGTGGTACACATTAGCTTTACGTTCCTCTGTCAGATGTTGTACTACTTGTAACTGACCATTCTGACAGGCTACCAGTAGAGCTGTGTTACCATACTAAAGTAAGAAATATGTAAACTCATTATAATCAGTTTTAACACTTCAATCATTGAAATTCATACAAGTGCTATACTGATATATAGTTCACAATATTATGCTGTTAAAACGTAAAGTACTTAAATTTATATATAAATTTAAAATGTTAAAAGTCACAAGTAACTACATTACATGATCAGCCATGGCCCTTGCTATCTTTCAAGTGCTACATACAAACTTTTATATCATCACTAGTTGCTATTTCTATGATATATTACACCAACTAACAGAGGGTATATCAACTTCACATGTACTAGTAAGATTCATTGGCAGTTATTTAATGTATAGCTTTAATAAATACAACTATTACATATTAATACTCACATTGCTTTCCTCTTCTAATTTGACACGATGTGTATCAATTAAGCAACTGATGATGGCTTGCTTACCATACATAGCTGCTCTTATTAGAGGAGTTGTACCATCCTGTATACATAAGAAGGGAAATATTTGAGATTGGAAACTTCAACATACAACAAGTTATAGCTAACATCATTTAATTCCAAAGCCAAACACACATTCATTTATTGTTTACAATATACACTTTATTGATATAAACATTGTTACAGATCCTTATACACACCATTGTACTTTTAAAATTATAACTAGTACATACAATTAGTACATACAACTAGTACATACAACTAGTACATACAAATAGTACATGCAAATAGTAGTTATGAGTTTTGTTGCATTAAGAGATGATTGGCATGTAAGATTTAAAGGAACATTGAAATTTAAAACTCGTAATCTTTTACAGTATGTCTAACCCTCCCCACCGTTAACTCAACAAATATGAAGTGTCTAAGAATGATTTAACAATTATAGCTTCAGAAATGTCAGGGACTGCAATAATGACCAATGAGAAATTTGAGGATCCCTTTGTTGACTTGGATGAAGACAAATCCACAATGGACAAGGACCAACATGTAATTAACTTAGCTATCATTTGTTATGTCTCACTCTTCTTCTTTCTAAGTTGTTTTTATAATAAAATATTCTATCAGTGATTATCGTCTAATATAGTAGCAATGATAACCTCAAATAAACCTACAAGTTCTAACAAAGTCAATTTTAATAATACCCACACGTCCTATATAAGGATATATGTTATATATGTATGTACTGGTGGATATAGCAAATACTTACCATGTAATCTACTTTAGTTCACTATTCCTTATACAATTACCCCAGTTACCTCACTACAGCAATATAAGAGACACTAACTCATTTATTACCTTATTCCTTTCTTCAGGAGAGAACTTCACTTCTTCAACAATGTGGCTCACCATTGCAGGATTATCTTGTTTATTTCTACTGGCATAATGAATTAGACTGTCTCCATAAACATCAACATCATGGAGTTTACCAGTTTCTATGAACTTTGGTAGTAGGAACTTCAGTAAATCCACATTGCCACTAAAGGCAGACCATTGTAAGGCATTTACATCACCCTGGATTAGGAAGCATAAGACAGGAACTTAAAGGTTTTTAACAAAGAAGTGATATAGACATTCAGAAACACACTATATGCCATACACTTGCACTATATCAACTCCTAAACAGTATTTTTTACATGTAAATTAGTGAGAATTTGTGTCCAAACACTGGACACAAATATACTCAACATTACAGGGATATCATGGATTACTTGAATAACAATGTAAAGATTTAGTGAAATAGGATTAGCTATATAAAAAGGTTAGTGAGTCATGTCTATACGAAGTTTATCTATAGTTTCAAGGGGACTAGTGGTACATATATGCCAGATAAATGGAATATTTTGACTATAATTACGTATGTCAATTTCACAATGTCTGTTCAAAGGCTAAGTGACCAAAGTCCTATCTTGTTTGGGAGATTATAGTCTTATTAAGTAAATATTTAAAGAAAGTAACACAGTCTTCTGTGTAACTTTGGATGATTTGCCATCTTGGGTTATATACTGTTTGCCATTTGTTGAGATATTGATCTCACAAGTACTAAGATAAGACTTCATTGCTAAACAATTCCTCATCTACTCATCAGAGTGTATTGTAATACATATATGAACTTTATACTTGATACTTTAAAGAACTGGACTTAATGCAATAATATGTACATAAATTAACAAGCTTCCTGTCACTAGTAAAGCTAGGTTGCCTGTAGTGATGACAGATCAGCTCACTCTCCCCCAGCTGTGTTCTAAGAGGTGAGTAGACTAGCACCTCTGACTACAGAGCAGTTAAGGTTTTGTTTACTAGCTAGTTAGGTACTTAAAAGGAACTTGTAGTTACTCTCTACGGTTGCAGTTAATATACACATTAGAGGCAACTTTAACTTACACTTGTAGAATAAATAATTACAATTGTTGTATAAAACTAATGTCATGTCCAGGACACATATAATATATACCATATACACTTATGGAAAATGCATTTTTCACTTAAAATCATTATATAGTCTTTGTTATAACCATTTCCACTGTAACAGTTATTTTGATTGCCTTCATATGATAAATCCCTTTTCAAAAACAGAGGCTACTGTAAATATGTCATGTTGTTCAATATACAGAACCATGAATTATCACTGTATTGCCATTGCGTAGACTATAATGACGTCATTGATATACAGAGCTAACAGAAGTACAAACTGATCACATGAATTAACTGTATGGTTAATAGGTACAGTGTTTAGAAGGACATTAACATGTGTTTAGGTTGTGAAAATTAGGTAATCAAAGAGAATTAATTGTTTATTTACTAGTTCTCTATATCTAATAAGTAAACGTACTACTCATACACTTCCTGTAATACCACACTTAACTGACTAGAACTAGAATGATATAACTGATACTGTAGAATTGAAATCAATGCCCAACTAATGATATTTAAATGTACATTTTAAACACACCTGTTACACAACTAATTGACACCAATGCCAATTATAATTGTAATCAATATAACTGACAATATCCACCAACACAAGTTGAATCCCTTAACTCTTGCCTACACTTTCTCTTTATACCTTATGACTATATGGTATATGTACTATCCAACACTGACTTGTTATACAGAGAAGTGTCTTACCTTGTTCTTGTGGTACACATTAGCTTTACGTTCCTCTGTCAGATGTTGTACTACTTGTAACTGACCTTCATAACAGGCTAGCAGTAGAGCTGTGCTACCATTCTAAAGTAAGAAATACGTCAGTTGTAACACTTCAATCATTGAAATTCATACAAGTTCACAATATTATGCTGTCAAAACATAAAGTACTTAAATTTATATATAAAATGTTAAAAGTCACAAGTAACTACATTACATGATCAGCCATGGCCCTCGCTTGTTGGATATCTTTCAAGTGCTACATACAAACTTTAATATCATCACTAGTTGATATTTCTATGACCAACTAACAGTGTCAACCAGATACTATATCAACTTCACATGTACTAGTAAGATTCAAAGGCAGTTATTTAATGTATAGCTTTAATAAAGACAAGTATTACATATTAATACTCACATTGCTTTGCTCTTCTAATTTGACACAATGTGTATCAATTAAGCAACTGATGATGGCTTGTTTACTAAACATAGCTGCACTTATTAGAGGAGTTACACCATCCTGTGTACATAAGAAGAGAAATATTTGAGATTGGAAACTTCAACATACAAGAAGTTATAGTTAACATCATTTAATTCCAAAGCCGAATACACATTCATTTATTGTTTACAATATACACTTTCTTGATATAAACATTGTTACAGATCTCGTCTAATACAGTAGCAATGATAACCTCAAATAAACCTACAAGTTCTAACAAAGTCAATATTAATAATACCCACACATCTTATAAGTAAGGATATATGTTATATATACGTACGTACGGTAGGCGTCAAAAAAAGTTAACGTTTCGTTTCGTTTATACGGCGTTTTGTTCCTACGAAAACTGTGTGAAGACGATACACAACGATCGATCGTCTTCGAAAAACGATCATCTGTACTTTCGAAAGCATGCGGAACGGTCTTGCGTAAGAACGCATGCACGTGAGAAACGCTTCGTGTTAATTACAGTACAATTGTCAAAGTATTTCACAAGTAAGCTAAACAAGTATCCACGTGTTAAACAGTAATTTACAACTTACGTTGGAACGCAAGCAATAGACGATTGATCGTTTTTTTTTATTTCGTAGGCCCATAATAAGGATGATCTAAAACGCTTTGGGACGAATTGAAGACTAAGCCGAAACAAAACGGTACGCCGTTCTGGCTTAGTCTTTACGAACGGAACGTTTACTTTTTTTGACGTCTATCGTATGTACTGGTGGATATTATAAATACTGAATATGTAATCACACTATTTTAGTTCACCATTCCTTATTCAATTACCTCAGTTACCTTACTATAGCAATATAAGAGACACTAACTCATTTCTTACCTTATTCCTTTCTTCAGGAGAGAACTTTAGTTCTTCAACAATGTGGCTCACCATTGCAGGATTGTCTTGTTCATTTCTACTGGCAAAGTGAATTAGACTGTCTCCATATATATCAACATCATGGAGTTTACCAGCTTCTATGAACTGTGGTAGCAGGAACTTCAGTAAATCCATATTGCCACTAAAGGCAGACCAGTGTAAGGCATTTACATCATCCTGGATTAGAAAGCATAAGACAGGAGCTTAAAGGTTTTTGACAAAGAAGTGATA
Organism: Chondrosia reniformis; assembly: GCA_947172415.1. Lineage (NCBI taxonomy): Eukaryota > Metazoa > Porifera > Demospongiae > Chondrillida > Chondrillidae > Chondrosia > Chondrosia reniformis. The sequence goes on from OX359191.1 coordinate 7,033,878, forward strand.
TAGACATTCAGAAACATACTACAGTAGAATCTCATTATAACAAAATCGCTTATAGTGAATGTCTCAGTATAGTAAATACTTTACTATACTTCATGTGTCAGCACCTCTTTTTGGGATGTCTAGGTCGGCCGTGTAGCGCAGACAGAAGTTGACGAAGGTCTTGATGTTGGCCTCTCCCATGCTCTCCTTGATGCTCATGGTGCTGAAGTGCTGGCAGTCTTTGTACGCCACCAGGCCGTTCTCACTGAAGACATAGTCGTACAGCTGGGTCACTGGGTGGGGGAGGGGAGGGGTGGGGGACAGTGAGAGGTAGTGAGAGTGACAGCAGGTGCTGAGGACAGCACAACACAGCACCTAACAGGGTTGGCTACTAGTGCATTTGTGTGGAGGGGGTGGAAGCTCCCATACCATATTCTTCATGAGGGAGGCGTGGTCAAGGGGAGGTGTGGCCGAAAGGGGTGGCCAAGGGGAGAAGTGGCTAAGGGGAGGGGTCATTAAGGTCCACAGGGTCATGAAGGTCCACAGTGCTCCTCCCTGCATCTGGCAGCTGATGAGTGTGTGAATGCAAAGGCAGGTGAACTATTCCCTAACACAGTGAAGTCTCCCAAGTGTTTGCACTGCATGCCACTCAAATGTAGTGATTCACATCCTCACTGAGAGGTGTTGACTTGATCTGTGACACTGGAGGGGCTACACACAGTGAGCCTCAGCTCCAGCAGGAGTGGGACACTGCACTGCACTGCACCACACCACATCACACCACACCACACCACACCGCACTGCACTGCACTGCACCACACCACATCACACCACACCACACCACACCACACTGCACTGCACCACACCACATCACACCACACCACACCACACCACACTGCACTGCACCACACCACACCACACCACACTGCACTGCACTGCACCACACCACACCACACCACACCACACTGCACTGCACCACACCACATCACACCACACCACACCACACCACACTGCACTGCACTGCACCACACCACACCACATCACACCACACCACACTGCACTGCACTGCACCACACCACACCACATCACACCACACCACACCACACTGCACTGCACCACACCACACCACACCACACCACATCACACCACACCACACAGTGGTGGGGACCTTTCTCCTCTGCTTTCTTCTCTTCTTGTCCGGGCCCTTAGCCTTTTTTGTCTGCAGTGTCTTCACCTTCTCCCCAAACAGTGACTCGTATGGGCAGCACATAGCTACTGGCATCATTTGCAAAATATCTTGCACGATTGTACCAAGCATGGTCTGCATGACGAAATGGGGTGTGGTAGGGGGTGGGGCACATCAGAATCATCTGACTAGCTAGCTATAGTTTGGAAGCCAGATGAAGGCTCATGGTCTGTCAGGTTATATAGTATGAGGATATTGTTTACTCTTGCTTTGCTAGTGTCTCCTAGCTAGGTTTCCCTGACCTTCAAGTTTAGCGCCAAATGTTCAGACAGTATCTGTAGCCACTTTCTTTGAAATGTGCCGGTTTATGGACTTGGACGCCATTTTTACAGTTATGCAATCATGCGCAGCATTTGATCATTCAACAACTACCAACACTTATATCCAGATATAACCTTCCTCACACCTGCGGAGGTGTTTTAGCACGATTATGTGTATACAACAATAAACATAGCAACCACCCAGCAACATGAAATAAATATAGCTAGCTAGCTATATTAGCTATGTAAATAGCTATCATGTGATCGCCAACAGCAATAATTGCAGTACAATAGTGCCAGTTGATTGTTAACTAAAACAACTCATCTTTGACTGACCAGACCAAAGACATCAGTGCATACACGCCCTTTTTGCATGTTTTTTCTATGTATAGCTACATTAAAGCTGTAGCTAGCTACCAAGCTTCCTAGTTTGTTATGTATTCTGTTCAAGTACATTTTTTATGTTGATCAGCTAGCTACCTAGCTAGATCAATTAAAGCTCTGTTGTGAAAGACTGCAACAGTTCAATACTCAGATGACAGCGATGTAGGAAAGAGACTGACTACAATTTCAGGGATAGAACATCAAGACAAGCTCAGGCTTAGTCCTAAGTAAAACATAGACCTTGGGTATATATAGCTATAGCTAATTATAAGGAATATCAAAGACAAGCAACAACTAAGCAAGTGGCAATACAAAGTGTTCTGTGAATTTTAAGTTAAATCAGACATCTACATATATTATTTGAACATAAGCAACAATTTAAGACATCTGTGATTAGTGGTAATAAAATCAAAGACATGCAGATAACAAGTTGTTGACATATTTCAAATCTCTCTGGTCATGCAGGTGGTAGCTAGCTATATCACAACTCTGGTTGGCAAAGCACAGATGTATACATCAGAAACAATGAGGGTGCACATGTTGAGGTAATGCTGCCACTGATGCCACTAACGAGAAGGAAAGGGGGTTCTGAGAAAATGTTGATGTTTGCAATGAATCTCCATTAGCTACCTACTGCTGCACTTTCTGTTCTCTTTGCAGATATATATAAGGATGGACAGCTTGCCAACTACTGCGTTACCACGTTTCCACTGCTCACACTGCTGCCTGTGGCAGAGTGCAACTCTTTTCCTGCCAAAAAACTAAGGCCATTAAGAGGAGTTTCCAAACACTATGCCGCCTTTCGCCAGTATGAAAACCATTCTCACCTCAATTTCTTAATTCCTGTTAGCTACTAGCTAGCTGCTAGCTGATTGGAGATGCTGAAAGCTGTTCTATAAGTATTGCTATAGGCGAATCGACTCAGGCTGTCCGCGGTGGTCCGGTGTTCCAGCCCCTCCATCCTGGCACGCTAGACTGGGTGCGCGGTAGTCCGGAGCGGCTAGCCGCCATCTTAGCTAATTCCATTTCGTTTCCCAGTGTTGGGTTGCCAACATAGCTAATCAAATTTATGCCGATATGCATGCGCATGCGCATGCGCATGCGCAGACTTCGCAAGACCTCGTGGCGGTTTAGTCAAGTGACACTGGGATTTTTGTGTTAGTTTTCCTGTTTCATGTTTCGTGGGCCAGGAAAGCCCTCGTAGTAGTTGGGTGCGCGTAATTGTCTATGGGATTAGGTTGAGAGTATGGCTAACTAGCTAGCTAGCTAGCTAGCTAGCTATGTACGTAGGTTGTACCGTAGCTACGTAGATTATCTAGCTAAACTACGTATGGTTGCACATGCAGTTGGAGTAGCTATCTATCTATCTATGATTGTAACTAGCTAGCTGAAGTGTTTCTCCTATGTGATTGTGCTGTAGGGTGATTGATCATGGCTGGTGGGATGGCTGAGGTCCTTCTTCATGAGGCAGATGTACCCGATGAGAATTTTGGTGATCAATTTGACGCACCAGGTTTCATGACTCTTGAGCAGGCCGAAAGAAGTCTGGACCGAACAGTCTTCCAGCAAGTTAGGCAGAGCGTGTGGCCAAATGTGGTACAGGTCATTGTTCCTGTTGACAAGGGAGAAAATGCCTATGGCACTGGCTTTATTTTTAAAGGCCCTGGCGATAAAAAACTGGTTATGACCAATTATCATGTGATCCGTGACTTCAACCAGAGCCTTAAGAGACCCATAACTGTCAAGTTAGACTATGACATGCCTAATACTGGTAGAATCATTCAAGTGGCAGACTGTCAAATTAAATATTATTCTCACGATGGCCGTGTCGTTGATGCTGATCACCGTGACTTCTGTGCTCTCACGCTAGAGGAGGATCCAGAAAGAGATGGTATCATTTTGGAAGTAACTAGAAGTCACCTGGAAGCCATGTTCAGCAAGTCAATGTGGAATGCAACAAATAGCATGCTTGATGAAGGGCAACGTTATGGTAAAGGACTAATCGTTGGTCATCCACGAGGCAGTTATAAGCGGATATCCATTGTGACGCTGACCCCCTGTGAAAGTGTAGAGCTTTTCATTCGTAATTATGAGGAACGTGGTACCAGGCCAGGAAGTTCTGGGTCACCAGTTGTGTGCAACTGTGCCAACCTAGCGACATCAGCAGAATGGGTTTGTGTTTTGCATTTTGCTTCTGGTCAAGGGGTTACCATTGTGAAAGTTCTTGAAGCGATAAACCAGCAGATGAAGACTCTAATGTCTCATTCCTTGCACTTTGTTAGGCATTGATTTTTCTAGTCTGCCATTTCTGTATCCACTGACTGAGGTGTGGCATACACTTTGTGCTATTTAATCCAGTTGTTGCCATCTACCCCACAATTATTATGAGCATGGCCATATTGTCATATTTCATATATGTCATATTTAATATAATATCTAATAGAGCATGCACTAAGGTGCAAGAAGCTTTACTGAGAGATATGGACAGTCTGGAGTGTATATGTAGCCCAGATAAGTGAGCCACATAATGAATATGAAACTGAAGGCTATGCCTGTGTAGTTAATCCTGTCTGGCTCGCATGAAATACTTGCCTGGTATTACATTAGTTCAGGAATGCTTGCCAGGTGCAGGAGCACCAGGATACAAACAGGCTATGGCTGGAGCCACATAAACGTATAGAGTGTCTCTTGTAATTATAGATGCAATAATTATATATCACCAAGAGTACAAAAGAAATAGAAGAGTGTGCAACCGCGCATCTCCTGTGTATAGCATTTTCCTAAAATGACACAATAAATGCGTCACGTGTGGGCATGGTAATGCTACTTGATAGTTATGTAATGCATGAATACTGTTAACTCGTTTGCTGGCTAAGCAGATATTATATGGATCGTGCAGTTCGCTTTATAGTGCAGAAGTGCAATGCTGTCATGCACCTGCATTCCTGCAACTCCTGCAGAGAAGGGACAGATTAGCATATGTAGTCTGGGCCAGTCGGGAGTGTCGCTGCCATCCACAGCTCTAGCTCTTTGGCTAAGTGTGCACTAAGAAAAAGCATGAATAACCCATCTATACTCGTGCCTCTCCAGGATTGCCCATGCAGTCAACCTCACTGTAGCTGTGTGATTGATTTACTGACCACAATTGCCCTCCAGATATACAATTATTTTATATAATTAATATTATATACTAATACTTATAATTAATGTAAAATACAATGAAAAAAGCACTAAAGTGCTAAACCCTTGGCACAATAGCCTAAAGGTATATTATAGAAAGTTCCAGTCATCCCAATGTAAATGTTAGTTAGAAGGTATGTAGGTCTACATTTAGATCTGGTTTAAGTCAAAAGTAGTGCATGGGAGAATGATAGCAATTGTTATTACACTGAGTAAACTGTACTATGTCAGACATGCATTAAAGTAACAGCGCTGACTCTGCATATGAGCAATTATTATGTACATATATACATCAGGTATACTATGCTATTCTTAGAGCTGATTGATAGTTGAGGTGATTCTTTGAATGAAAGGCATCTTGTGAGTGACCATAGATATTCTATACTACGTAGTATAGAATATCTATGGAATGACACATGTTTCTTGTACAGGCTGCATTGCTGGCTTGAAAAGAAGGTGAGGCTGTGCGGGCAATTCATCTGCATTCCAGTGATGATGTGAAGTTCAAAACGATTCTGCCATCTTCCTGCTGAGGACATGCCTTCCTTTAGGCGAATGAACACCACGTGCCCCAGATCAACTTCCACAGTGATGAATGACATGCACCATACTTGAGATAAATGTCCAGTGAGATACGCGCGTGTGCTATATTGTGACGCGAAAACACAATGGCAAGCCGGCAACTAAACCACCACATGGTCAATATATGCTCAAAATGGCGGACAGGTGCACTAGTAGCTTTGACGTGAATTCTGTAGCTTTGCGAAGAGACTGTTTTACAAAAAAACGCTTTAAATCATTTGCTTACTGCACTGTGGCGATCCGTGGGTCTTCTTGGCCGATTCGCTACTGTATAGAAAAAGGGAGCCGGACACACAAACATACTACCATAACCCTGTAGAGCATGCGCGCCAAGGGTTAATTATATATATATATATATAAGGGGCATTGGTATTGAATGCATTGATATGAATTCTACAAATATAATATGGGCCAAGCTACTACTTGTGCATGCATTGACTCTGTGTTCAGTGATATTTGTTATTCTGCTGAAATATGTCCACACCTGTTATGAAGCCAATGTATCATGATCACATGCATAATGAATGTGGGATGGAAAGGGGGCGGGGTCAACATGGGAGTGTTACAGCATCTAAAGCTAATGCACACACCATTGGCTATGCATGTACATAATACTCCGACACGTACACTGACATTGCACAGATCAATTATGTCATAGAGCACCTCCTTGCTACATTGGTGATATTTGGCGAATTGATCTTGAGAAAATATATGTAGCAGAAACAACTGATTGCAGAACGTTTTGGTCCTGTAGGCCTTTTTGCCTACTGTGCACAAAACAGTTTTGTGACCTGCCTTCGCTTGAAAGACTCCATCACTCAGTTCAAGGACATCATCAAAATAGTTTTCGGCACAGTGAGTTGACAAGGCCTACAGGGCCGAAACGTCCTGTAATCAGTTGTTATTGATTCTGCTACATATTTGCTCAAGATCAATTAGCTCGATAGTACAGATCCCCTTTCAGCCATTATATATTGTTTAATGAGCAGGCGATGATCCCATAAAATGAAAGCTGCAAGTGGCTCTGTAGATGTCAGAGCATACTGACCTGCATATACCATCACAAACCATTAATACAGCAAACAATATCATTGACAACAATGAAAGCTGATAATAATCATAAAAACTGTATGTACAACACTGACTCAGGCAGGCAACACAAAGCTACTGCCATTGTTTGCAAAATATCTTGCATGATTTCACCAAGCACGGTCTGCATAACGAAATGGGGTGTGGTAGGGGGTGGGGCACATCAGAACAGGGCCTGCGTGCATCAGCCTTGTCGATGAGGTCTTTACTCTGTTGCCTCAGCACTGGAAGCTTCCTCTGATAGGACGTAAAGGACGTGGACGCATCTCTTGCTGCCCGATGCTGCCGCTGTCCCGGGTTACGCTGATGACTCGTGATTTCCAATAACTGCAGTTTCGACACAGGAACAGACAAGCTTAAGCTTCTTGCCGCGTTTCGTCTCCGTTGTTCCTCGTTCATTTGACGCTGACGGTCTGTAGCTAGACAGGTAATGAAACAGCGTGTGCTCCCCGCTCTGTGAGCGCGAAACTCCAGAACGCACAGTACTTGCCCAATCAAAATCATCTGACACTTCACCTGTAGAGGAGTTACGTTTCTTCTTGGCACTAAGACTGCCTCGTCTTTTGGACTCTCTTAATCTAGTTTTGTACACATTGAGGGAAGCATCTTCGGAAGTAGGATATGGTAGCCGAGACAACTGTCTCCACAGTTGCAACTCCGACTCCTGGCGCTCGCTTTGATCAGCCATTTTGGCTTACGTAATGGTTCGTTTTACTAGTCCGTAGTTGGCCCATCCGTATACTACACTATCACGCACAGAGCCACTTTCTTAGCTTGCAAACAGCTACCGAATAGTGAAAGCTTTGTATTGTTATACGTAGATATTATATATGCGCCTATCATGCGATCACCAACATAGTTGCAGTATACAGTATAGTGCCAGTTGACTGTAAACTCACACTGCTCATCTTTGACTGACCAGACAAAAGACATCTAGCTAGCTATATAGCATCTCAGCTAGCTATAGTTAGCAAGCCAGTTAGCTACTCGTGTCTGACAGGGGGTAGGCCACAGGTTTTACATAAATACGTGGGGATGGATGTTTGTGGCACAAACAGAATACTGATTGTATTCATTGTACCTAAATGTATCAATGTATTTGTCAGACTCTTAGGATGTATTATATGATAATTAGCATACCATTATTAAAAGTTTACCTGTAAAAGGGTGATACAGATAGCATTATATACTATAGTATAACATGCAGGCTGCATGTGTGGCCGGGTTTTGAAGCATGTGTGATCATAATTTTATATACATGAGACAATGAAGTCTCCAGAACCATATGGTCACAGCTCCACAACACCCATGCATCTGCAATTTACATACACATGTGGACTTGTACATGTGTTTGTCTGCTCTGTGACTAGGAGACAGCAATCCTGTGTGTATAATTACATAACTGCTACTCCTGACATACCTGACTACATAATAGACCTTTGCACCAGTGGACATGCTGCAGAAGATGTTCGAGTGGCTAGGAATTGGCATGCGGCAACACTTTTATGGAGCTACACTTAGCCAAGGGTCTGAGAGATGGAATTTGTCAATTGTTAGATGTTTCGACCCACACTAGGGTCATCATCAGTAATGAGAGGTTACAAGAACTGGCACATTTAAATATACACTTGGTTTGGCGGGAAAAATGACAGCATGTAAAAGGTAGTAATGACAATGAAAAAAAAAGAGATAGCTAAAATACAATACATAAAGTAAACATAAGATTGAAATAGTGAAAAACACAGAATGACATAAATGTAATGTATATATATACACAGGGAAGGGGGTGGAGTGTTCAGGAGGTGAGCTCCACTAGTGGGACCCTGAGGAGGAGGCTTGGTCTGGGAATGAGTTGGTTGTATACTGGGGGAAGGTTGCACTCCTCCCGGTTCAGTTTCAAACGTCTAACTATTGACAAATCCCATCTGTCAGACCCTTGGCTTTCTTTGAAATGCACCAGTTTAAGGATTTAGATGCCATTTTACAGTACTCAATCATCCGCAGCCATTTTTTGCATCAGCATTTGATCATTCATCAACTACCAACACTTAGATATAGATATAACCTTCCTCACACCTGTAGAGGTGGTTTAGCACAATTATTAGTATACAATAAACAGCAACCACCTAGCAAGGGGAAATAATTATAAGTAGCTAGATATATATGTGTCTATCATGTGATTGCCAACAGCAATAATTGCAGTACAATAGTGCCAGTTGATTGTTAACTAAAACGACTCATCTTTGACTGACCAGACCAAAGACATCAGTGCATACATGCCCTTTTTGCATGTTTTTTCTATGTATAGCTACATTAAGGCTGTAGCTAGCTACCAAGCTTCCTAGTTTGTTTTGTATTCTGTTCAAGTACATTTTTTATGTTGATCAGCTAGCTACCTAGCTAGCTCAATTAAAGCTATGTTGTGAAAGACTGCAACAGTTCAATACTCAGATGACAGCGATGTAGGAAAGAGACTGACTACAATTTCAGGGATAGAACATCAAGACAAGCTCAGGCTTAGTCCTAGTAAAACATAGATCTTGGGTATAGCTATAGCTAATTATAAGGAATATCAAAGACAAGCAACAACTAAGCAAGTGGCAATACAAAGTGTTCTGTGAATTTTAAGTTAAATCAGACATCTACATATTATTTGAAAATAATATATTCAGAAAAGGGCATATATGAACATGGTGCACTAAGAAAGGTGAGCCCACAAAGCGTCTGAGCATATAATATTATGTTTCTGTCCTTGCAATTGAACTACTCACTGCTTTTTTATTTCCTTCACAGTCAGTGTGATCATCATGAAACAGCTGTAGGAGACATATTAATCTCCCTACCACGCTTGAGCAGAGTACGGGAGCACCACTTGGATGCCAGAATGATAGATCAACACTGTGTGAAGGGCAGAGCAGTACATTGCCGGCAAAACGGCGGTACGTGTCCACATCTTGTGCAGTTGTACAACCATGTGAAATTCAAATCAGCAGGTGGCCAGGTGAGATCCATGTTTACAACATTCATGTGAAATTCTAGGTCCTTTGTATATATTACATTGGATTTTATTGCCATTTATATAGGAGAGGTATAGCACACTTGTTGCTGTCTATCGCAGGACAAGCTCAAGGGAGGTCACCATGCTGCTTGTTCCATTGGAGTCATTGCCGTAGACCAAGTGCGGATGCCCTCTGTTTGTTAGAGGTCAAGATCTTGTCGCTGTTCCTGCCACCAAACTCATATGCGATGTCTCCTTCATGCACCACTGTGGTAGTGGCTGTAAAGTGGTCCAACAGGGAAGGACAAGACAAATTGAGAGAGCATGTGGAGATTTCTACAACTCCAGCATTTGTGCATGACTCCAACAATGAGTTTTTTTTCTACAATGTATTTTGTTTAAATAACTAGTTAGCTAAGTTTGGTTTTGTCATTTTTGTACTATTTCAGCCAGCTACCATTGGTAGCAATCCATTTTTACAACAAGATATGAGTTCGAATGCTGCATAGAACGTTAGCGATATATAGGAGCGGATACGCATCCGAATACGCTATTGATTCGTATTCGTTCTGCTTACGACTCGTTTCTGTCACGTTCCCTAAAACCACCCTAGCGAGACCGAAATCGGAACGCTTCGGATCCGTAATCGGACTATTTTTCACGGGTCCAATTCGAGTCGTTTACGGATGCGTTACGATGTTGCGTTTTTGGCCGTGTAATGCACACATGCGCATGCGCAGACTTCGCAAGACCTCGTGGCGGTTTAGTCAAGTGACACTGGGATTTTTGTGTTAGTTTTCCTATTTCATGTTTCGTGGGCCAGGAAAGCCCTCATAGTAGTTGGGTGCGCGTAATTGTCTATGGGATTAGGTTGAGAGTATGGCTAACTAACTAGCTAGCTAGCTATGTACGTAGGTTGCACCGTAGCTACGTAGATTATCTAGCTAAACTATGTATGGTTGCACATGCAGTTGGAGTAGCTATCTATCTATCTATGATTGTAACTAGCTAGCTGAAGTGTTTCTCCTATGTGATTGTGCTGTAGGGTGATTGATCATGGCTGATGGGATAGCTTAGTCTCGTACCCGACCCTGTCCGCCGGCCGCCATTTTATTCGCCGCCTCCCAGGGTCTGGAAAAGACTGCACCCAAAACCGTTGCACGGGGGGCGGAGTCGATCTGCACCGCAGACACATCAATCAAGTTTTGCCATGAGGTATTGCGTAACATTTAGATTAGGATGGCTACATGTGCGCGTAGAATGGAGGAGGCGATTGAACTTTCCTTTCGAAAGTTGTCGACAGGGCACGAGCGTTCAAGGAGAAACAAAAGAGAGTTGTTATGGAGGTCCTCTGCGGCAAGGACGTTTTCGTCTGCTTGCCTACAGGTTACGGCAAAACCGTAATCACGGCCGTTCTTCCGGGCGCCTTTGATCGCGTAAACAAAGAAGAACAGCAGGAGAAATTTGCTGCTTGGCTGCAGAAATCCTTCCATTACCCAGTAAACATGTAGTGCAGTGACGTCCTCTCTCCAGAGTCCAATGCCGCCATATTCAATTACATTAACGATATTCATGCGACCGCAAATGACGTCACAAAGGGCCTAATTGGTCCGTGTCAGACGCGGACCGTGCAACGGTTTTGGGTGCAGTCTTTTCCAGACCCTGGGAGGCGGCGAATAAAATGGCGGCCGGCGGACAGGGTCGGGTACGAGACTAGGGATAGCTGAGGTCCTTCGAATTCGTCATGAGGCAGATGTACCCGATGAGAAATTTGATGATCAATTAGACGAACAAGATTTCATGACTCTTGAGGAGGCCGAAAAAAATCTGGACCGAACAGTCTTCCAGCAAGTTAAGGAGAGCGTGTGGCCAAATGTGGTACAGGTCATTGTTCCTGTTGACAAGGGAGAAACTGCCTATGGCACTGGCTTTATTTTTAAAGGCCCTGGCGATAAAAAACTGGTTATGACCAATTATCATGTGATCCGTGACTTCAACCAGAGCCTTAAGAGACCGATAACTGTCAAGTTGGACTATGACAAGCCTCATACTGTTAGAACCATTGAAGTGACAGGCTGTCATTATTATTCTCGCGATGGTGCCATTGATGCTGATCACTGTGACTTCTGTGCTCTCACGCTAGTGAAGGATCCAGAAAGAGATGGTATCATTTTGGAAGTAACTAGAAGTCGCCTGGAAGCCATGTTCAGCAAGTCAATGTGGAATGCAACAAATAGCATGCTTGATGAAGGGCAACGTTATGGTGAAGGACTAATCGTTGGTCATCCACGAGGCAGTTATAAGCGGATATCCATTGTGAAGCTGGACCCCTGTGAAAATGTAGAATTTTTCACTCGTAATTATGAGAAACGTGGTACCAAGCCAGGAAGTTCTGGGTCACCAGTTGTGTTCAACTGTGACAACCTAGCGACATCAGCAGAATGGGTTTGTGTTTTGCATTTTGCTTCTGGTCAAGGGGTTACCATTGTGAAAGTTCTTGAAGCGATAAGCCAGCAGATGTAGACTCTAATGTCTCATTCCTTGCACTTTGTTAGGCATTGATTTTTCTAGTCAGCTATATATTGATTTTTCTAGTCTGCCATTTCTGTATCCACTGACTGAGGTATGTCATACACTTTGTGCTATTTGATCCAGTTGTTGCCATCCACCCCACAATTTATTATGAGCATGGCAGGCTATGACTGGAGCCGCATAAACGTATAGAGTGTCTCTTGTAATTATAGATGCAATATATATCACCAAGAGTACATAAGAAATAGAGTGTGCAACCGCATATCTCCTGTGTATAGCATTTTTCTAAAATGACAGTAAATGCGTCACGTGTGGGCATGGTAACGCTACTTGATAGTTACGTAATGCATGAATACTATTAACTCGTTTGCTGGCTAAGCAGATATTATACGCATGGTGCAGTTCGCTATAAGTGCGGAAGTGCAATGCTAGCACACACCCCCAGTGGTGGATCTAGGCCTATTTTGAGAGGGGGGCCCAGGTCAGAAGTTAAGTATAGGTACGCACTTGTACCGTACGTGCCAGAATTTTTTTTCCAATATAGCAGAGGGAGAATCAGACAGATTCTCAACACAATCAGTCACCCTAGGCCATTTCTGTGCTGGTCCTGATGGTTGAAACCAAGAAGTAAGCTTGCCCTAGTTCTGAGGGGGATGGATCCCCAATGGTCTGGATGTCAAGACTGACAAGAGGCACAGTCTTGGGAGAGACGGGGAAGGGAAGAAGGAGGTTGACGCAGCAGTGACCAAACGACCCTCCTTCAAGTATCAAATCTCTCAAGAAGCACCCAATGCTTTGAAGAAACACAAGAAGCATTCCACGTTCAACATTAAAGGTTAGCTCCAAACTTGTACTAACTCCTGTCGCGTAGTGTTACTTACTAACCTTTTGTGTAGTGTCTGGGAAGGTCTTCATCAGCTACGTACATGCGTACGTATATACCGTATGTGTGCGCTCTTCTCCCTGCCCCGCGTGGTTGCGTCCACGTGAACGTTGCCTTCTCCTTCAATTCAAGGTATTTAAATCCTCCTGCCTACGCTATTCTGACTCCTTTGGCTTCAAGGAACTCGGAGACATAGCGTGTCAATACTCAGACCCGGCCTCTATTCGAGACCTGGCCACTATTTACGAACTGCTCAGCTGAACCCCGGTCTCTATTCGAGCCCGGCCTCTATACGGACATATACGGTATGTACAAAGTTTGTAACTGACGGAGACCTTTGTGGTCGAAGCATCTACGTAGCTACTCTTCATCCCTGCTACGAACCTATGTAAAAGCTCAATGCCAGCCAATTCCTCACACGTACGCAGACTTATGAGTCTGTTGTGTGTTGCTTCCTTGTCACCTACTACACAATATATATGTGGTGTATTCTTTGCTGTTCTGTAGGTATGTACAAACGCTGGATCAGACGTTCGACATCCACTAAGCGGGATTCGGGTGTTGAGGAGGATGATGTGTCCTACTCACAGGGCAGCATTGCCAGCAGTCTATCCATTGGTCCGAGGAGGATGAGGAGGAGATGGTGCAGGTGTTGCTGAGGGTGATGAATGTGGTGGAATTCTGGATTGAGCATTACTACAAAGTTTGTGCGGCAGTAGATGTGGCTTGCGTGTGTTTTAAGTGGGTGTGGTGGGTGTGAGTGATTGTTGTCTCTGTTGTGTGCACGCGCAGGACTTCGCCTCCAACCCGGAGCTTAAGATGATGATGCAACAGTTCCTCCAGGAGTTCACAGAACACCCCATCTACTTCTCTTCTTCGCCAGAAGTGTTTGAGTGCCTCAGGGAGATCCGGATGGGAGTATGCGTGTAGAAGTGGTTGAACAGAACAGCGTGGGATGTTTGCCTTGCTTGCTAGCTAGGACGGATGAAATCTGTCTCTAAGTTCCACCATGTGCGCTTGCTTTCACATCTCTGTGGCTACCTTCAACCTCACTGCCACTTACAAGGGAAGGCCTTTGGTTGTTGTCATTCAGGTTGAACCATGGGTCATCATGCTTGA